>JARSSU010038493.1:0-26359 GCA_029619165.1 Eurosta solidaginis
TAGGAAGGTGTCATTTGATTGTAAGACCCATTTTCGTATATGGCTGTTCACTTTACAATGTTCTGTAAGAATACCTGTTAGATTCTTAGGTATTTTTTGAAAGGTATCTGTTTGCCCTATAGCAAGTTGTAGTATAATCTTCTAACAGCGTTTGTATTGTCTCAATACTGACATATGCTCCAGTGATTTTCTCTCCTTTCCTAATTTTCTGCAGGAGAACTGGCAGAGCGGCTCAGGACCGATGGGTCCTGCAGTCGCTGCCTGCTTCGCCCGACTGTCCACGTACTCATTGCCCTCCACTCCCTTGTGACCTAGAAACTAGTTAGTTTATCTATTCTACGCACTCAAAGACTGGTGCTGGCTTGACGTGAGTAGTATGGATTGATTGTAGAAGCATTACATAGACTGAAAATTTGAAAAACTTCAGATACAGAAATGTAAAAAAAAATGTAAGTGCGATAACCTCCGAAGAGATTTAGGCCGACCGTCTCTCCCAATTTGCATTTGCGTCGTGCTCCTGTTTTAATTTTCTTACAAATTGTTGGGACAGGACCTACGTATTTTATGCCGACTCCGAACAACATCTGCAAGGCAGGTGGGTTTTCACTGAGAGCTTTTCGTGGCAGAAATACACACGGAGTGCTTTTCAAACACTGCCGAGGAGCGACCCGCTTAGAAAAATTCGAAAAGTCGAGAATTTTATTTTTCAAATACTTTACAGAACAAAAATTAAATATCCAAAGAAAACAAATATTCAAATTTTCAATACTTAATTTTGGCATTCACGATGCACGGCAATTTATAAAAATAAACAAATTTATGAAACTTTTTGATACCATTTTTGTTTTGTTAATTTGGCTATGAATAAATTAAAATAAAGTTTTCTATCCTTTTTTATATTTTTCAGCAAAATTATTTTTACTGTTATGTCATATTCACCATGAATAAACAACGTTCGCTCAAATTATGTGATACTTATAAGAACTATTTTAAGGTATGTAAATGTAAAACTGAAATTTAAATATGAGTTTCTGAAGATAATTTTTTACTTTTTAGCGTATACAAAATGAACTGGACGACAAATTAGTATAAACAGCTTTCTTGTCCAACCCATACAACGAATGGCACGATATCCACTGCTGCTACAACAATTTATAACGTAAGTACGTCCAAATTTAGAATAAGTAATATAGATAGCGATCCTCTATTATCTATTACCACAAAATACTTAGTTTCGGAAATAGTGGCAAAGGTATCTGCCCCAGGGCCGACGGTATGGTGTGCGATAAATGACGGCGCGCTACAGATCTATCTTGCCGGAAGCATGTAAATTGTCGTCTATGCAGATGATATTGCAACAGTGACCAAGAAATTGGAGTTGCTCCAAGCATTATGTAGTAATGTCATAGGAGGAATAAGAAATGACGAAAATAGGGCTGGAGAATTGGTGTTGTCTTATACTGTTTTCACACAGAAACTTAATGATCTCATTTCACCTGCTAATGAAATCGTAAATTTTTTGCTTTCACACAGAAGTAACTGCTCGATTAGTATGAGGATGAGACAGACAATCATGGCGGAACGATACAAGGTGGGAGCATGGTGACATACTACAAACAAAAAAAATTCCATGTACTTGTAAATTCGATGGACAAATGTCAAAATCGTACTGCGCCGGTAGTTGATCTATCAAATCAAATAAAAAAGGTTATAATCAGCTGTTCGATGCGGCCACCTTGTATCGTTCCGCCATGCAGACAATGACATTTGCTTTGAAACTAGAACGAACGGAAGCTGAACGCTGCCAACAGAGTTGCATTGTGCTTTTGACTTCATTAGGCATTCGATTAGCTACTAATGAATAATAATAGATTCGAATTTTGTAGGGAAGATTGAGCTAATAAGCGTCTTAATGTAGAAAATTGCCTTTATTATTCAATAAGCCGTCTGTGTGAAATTAGTATTACTAATATGGACTGTGTATAGCTAGTCCAAACCATCGGAGATTATCAAATAAATTCAAGGCCCCACTTAAAATAAACATTGATATAAAACTAATAATTAAAATCACTCAGAGCGGAGGAAGTAAAAGTTTGCTATAATTAGTATAGCCTTTATGCGAATAATAGTTAAACTTGGCGGCCCAAGCGAAGTTATATCCGTCAGCTATTGTCCAACTGGTAAGCAGTATCAGTGTGGCAATTCGACAGAAGTGGTGTTGTTGAGATCAAAGCGGACTATTGGATGAGTTAGTTAGTCCCAACCATAGAGATTATGAAATAAATTCCAAGCGTTTCTTTCGTGAAACATTTAGGAGTGAACATTGACTCACCTTTATTAGCACTTCAGGGCGGTGGGAGAAAAACTTTCTAGAGTAGTGGAGCCCTAACGCAAAAGGGTATACTAACAGCCTACCGCTTTACTGCCATACGAATAGCAAGTTCTTATCGAACGGTATGCGACAATCCGATCATAGTTTTATCGCGGAAATCTCAGTTGATCTATTGATCAATATGACCTGGATTGAATAGTTGGTACCAAAAATGGTGGGAGGAATCGGCGAAAGAGCATTGGACCTTCACGTAGTTTTGGAAATAGCGAAATGGTATGGACCGAAGCACGGTTAAAAAAGTATTTACATATGTATACGGTAGAGGAGGATCCTTTTATCCACATTCATCCACCGAATGGAAATCTGCAGAACACGGTTATTCTGTACACAGATATTTGTGGGAGGAACCTTTCACGAGGAATTTAGTTCCCCTAATGTTCGGGCACATAGATTGTTGGACTTAAGCAAATACTCTAAGCATTTACTTTTTACAATTTCAGACCATTTTTAAGCATCGGGACTTTGAGATCAAACCTTGCTTGAGTCATGCTGTCGACTGGAGAAGAAAATGCGTACTTTGCTCACGACAACCAACGAATCTGAAGTCATCAACGATATAATCGATGTAATGAGGTAAGGCATGAATACAAATCATGTTTACGACAAATGAAGTAATTTGCGTTTTTTACGTTCTTGCACTTTCAGTTCAACGTCTTTCATCAGGGTAAATTTCGCAAAGTGAGGCGATTTCAATATCACCGACTACACACATCGACGCAACCATCGCGGAAAAGTCTTCATCTTTGACAAATGCATCATTTACACTGAAATCAAAGGTAAACATTTGATCTTCCATGGACGTTATCCATGCGACATATTGGAATTTTGGCGAAAACCAAACATTTTACACTCTTCTATCAGCGCCGTAAGCAACAAGAATGCGATTTAGTGCTGATACACAACGTCGAGACATGGCTGGAATTGATACGCGAAATGATAGTTCGTATGTTATGGAGGAGCGACAAAGGTTGCAAGAGCGTTATGCCGCGAGGGTGAACAGCAATACAGAAGCCGGGAGCTTTGTCACTATTTCGTGATTCGAATCGCTTTAGTTCGGATAGTAGCGGTACTAGTAATATATGGGTGTTACTAACCGAGAGGTCGAAGCCGGAGGTTCAAGTATCGGACGAGGACATGGTACGCTGTTAATTGAGCGTATGTTTTAAGTGTGGCCATATTTGTTATAGGATGAAATTATTTAAAATTTGTAAAGACAGAAGAAAAGCACATGTTTTAATTTTTTCAACGAACTATGTAAATTAAATATTTAGTTATAGTTATTTAGTTGAAAAATATGCATACTAAAAAGTATGTATCTTATAACAAATGCCAAAAATTATCTATATTACCTAAGTATTGTTCCAGGTTATTTGTAGTTAATGGATAATGAAATTTTTAAAATCTTGAAAAATAATTTCTAAAACGACATGTAAAACGACACAAAATATATTGTAACATAGTTTAATTCTAGTACTAAAATAATATTAATTTAGAGTAATTGCTTATTCAATATATGAAAATAGTTACTTAAATTACATATAACTGTAGTTTTTTAACTTAAAAATTTTTAAATACAGAATTATAAAAAATGTCTACAGAGTTTAGTCTAAATCTGTACTATTTATAAACCGGTCGCCGCCAGTGGTTGTGGGGTAGCGTGCACAACCGGAAGATCCTTGTTAGTTCAAGAGTCCCGGTAAAGCAGCATTAAAAATTGTAGAACAGTCTTGTTCATGAGAACAATTTATAGCTGTATTTAATTAGCGAGACATGCTCATATTGCTTTATATACAAATATTTATGTTTATTGATATTAGAGAAAACTCAAAGTTACAACAAACGGCGCAGGTGTGGTATTTCATCATCCAGCGGGCCTAAATTCGAGTTTTCAAATATTCCAATCTTAATATACTAGCCTGGCGTTTCTAGATGTTCACGTGACTAGTATACATACCCCAAAACCTATCGGCAACGTCAACGGAGCTAACCGCGAACATTCTAAAGTTGTATAAAAATTGTGTGCAGTTCGATCTATTTTTGGATTAAAAAGCAATATACCCTTCTAACCTAACTACTTGTTCATTTGTTTAGCCTTAATCAAAATGGCGGCCACCGTGGTGTGATGGTAGCGTGCAAAAAGGTTAGGCATGGCTGCGCTGGCCGTGCAAGTCAATGAACAAATTTATCGCATGTGCGTACCCGAAATATATTATAAAGACTGTTTGGATCTCTTGAAGATCCCTCTGAGGCTGGAATACATATGGAATGTGTCGCAGGACGTGATCGTATCGATTGCTTAGATAAAATTAATCAACGTAGGCTGATGTCCTTGCTAGCGTACCAGAGGATATGTATGTGGCTTACCATAAAAAAAATCAGGACTATCGCGTAGTCTCGGAAATACGCACTAAAATTTGATAAAGATGCTGATTTCCGTTACGAAGGCGTTATCTTTGTGAAGAGAAACTCAAAAATTAATAGCTTGAAAGAGTTACGCGGCAAGAAATCGTGCCACACCGCTTCTGACGTAATGTGGGATATAAGATTCCCATTACCAACTTGAAGAATATACAAATACTCAAAGTTTCTGCAGACCCTGATGTAACAGCAACCGAACGTGAGCTCAAAGCTTTTCAGAATTTTTCACACAATCTTGTTAGTTGGTAGATACATATTCGCCTTATCCAGAAACTGATCGTCTACTTAAGAAGAAATACTCTAACTTGTGTGCTCTCTGCGAGAAACCGGACAGTGTAATTACCCAGATAATTACTCGGTTATGATGGCGCGATACGGTGTTTGGATAAAGGAAAAGGTGAGGTGGCGTTTACTAAGGTACAATTTATCAAGAAATACTTTGGTCTCAAACCCGACACCACAGCTGAAGGTGATCCATCCGAATTTGAATATCTCTGCGAAGATGGCACACGACGCCCCATTACCGAACCAGCTGCTCATGGCTCAATGGGCACCTCCCTGGAGCGGGTATATTTCAAATGCGGATGTGGTTAATGGTGAACAAAATTTCCATGATTTACAAATTGTCTTGAAAAATTCCTTGTAAATGATGCGCAAAACGAACGTGCCACACTAGCCGCCAACTTTTGAATAAGCGTCGCAATATTAGTACTCGTCAAGCGACCGCGTCAACGGATAAGAATCTTATGATTGTAAATTCCAGTGAATTGGACAAATATACGGACAAGCCAGTAACCGAATATCACACATGTTACTTGGAGGTCAATTTACCGACAGCGGTGAGATTATGACACCTGTAGAACAGAAACAGTTAAGCATTTGTTTGTCTCACTCTCTGACAAATTCGGCAAAGCTGGAAGGAACAAACATGTTTTTACATTATTTGGACCATATAAGAGGAAGGATGCAAGAATGTTCTGTTTGCTGATGATGCTACCGCATTCGTTACCGACGTAAAAATCTCAATATTAGTGAGCCATCTACAATGAACTCAGATGCGATACAAATGCCATAAGGAGCTTTACGGCCATTAAACACAGCTCAAGCTTAAAGTAAATACATACACAAAAGTATGTGTGTGTGTAAGTGCAACAATAATCTTAAGCTTTCGCAAAATATCAAAAATTATCTTTTTTTCATGGCATATCATGTTAGTGATTTTTTGGCAATACATTAGCTTGTGTTTGTTTCAAAGTTTAATAACAAAAACGGCTGCGCATACCCACGATTTTTTGAGGGGTGATCAATTTTGTAAGAGACTGATGGCAAAAGGTGGCAACCTTGTGAAAATATCCTCAGTGGCAACACCTAGGTGAAAAGTCTTAAAATGAAATACTATATCGATGTACCAAATTTGATTCAATTCGGTTAAGCCGTTTCCGAGACGGTAGTGGATATACAAAGAAATATAAAAAAGAAGGTGAGGTGGCAACCCTACTTAAAAGTATCAATATAAATTCGGAGTAAAATACCTTTCGTTTGATACCCATATTGACATACATATCTCATGTAATGCCAAAAATGAGACCGGTTCCCTCCGAAACCGGGGGCTCGATCCATAGTAATTCTGAGCGGAAGACCGTGAATTTACTGTCAAATATTTCCTTTCATAACAATGAAATGAGACAACTACTTTTTTAACAGAAATAACTGCTGTTTTAGTTTTGGCCAGCTATATTGATCAAATACCCCACCGTGTGGCGATGGTTACTAGGATATAACTCTAATTCCCACTTCCTCATCAGCTTCTCGGGAGCTGAGTATTGAATGCGAAATTTCCGTCGTACACCTAGTTCATGGCAGCACCTCTACCTCCAATCTTCTTATCCTAGCTGATTTCTTCCAAGAGAAAACTTAACCAGACTCCCGTCCCATATAAATTCTCCACTCCATTCCTCCCTTGAGGAATATGAGTGGTGAATGTGGCACAGAAGTGTCTTGCCAGAAATGAAGTTGAACCGGTCAGAATGCTGGAGTGTCCCCAATTCACCGGCTAATATATCGCGCCATGAGCCATTTGCCGTCCAGGCTGCGGCCGTTTTGCTCAAAATATCAACCGAGTATAGAATCAGCATTGCGTTTGGAGCTAGCGCAGGTGCTGTTCGAAAGGGCCCGCTAATGCCAACCAGAATACCATAGATGAGAATCGGCTGGACCAGCACTACCACGACGCTAAGCAGGTAGAGAACACCACCTGTGGTGTACCCTTTTTCCACTCCCCATTTAGTTTGATAACTGAATGAAGAGCTCATTCCAATACTGGACTTCCAGCTTTTTAAAAAAAATAAAAACGATGATTAGAGTTATTGTTCAAAAGTCTTTGGAAGACACCTGAGTGTTTTTCACGCCTTTGAAATGAAGGTGGCTTTGACCATACTTCAGGCTTGGGAACAATATTATCTACTAAGACCAATTTTTCGCAAGTTAGAAATGGAGAACGTTGTAGGATACAAATTGTGAACTATGCCAATTTATTTGTTGTAGTGACCTGATATTGATCAACCTGAAGAATTAAGTGAATGTGGCGCTATGAAGTCTATGTAACCATCAAACATTTTATTAAAAACAAAATTCTACCGAAATTCACTGATTTTCCGTCACTCTATTGTTTACCTCTCACTAATCCCAAGAATAAACATTATCTACCCACGCTACTGCGAAATATGACGATGTCAAAAATGTTAAATTTTTAAAGTGATATTCACAAAAAGTAACAAAAACCAGTAATCAAAACAAAAAGTAAGAAAAATTTTGTAATGATGGCATATTGTCTGAAGGCCGCAAGCTGTGCCACTAAATGTAAACAAATATGCCAAGATTTGAGATGTTACGAAGCTTCGGTTACAATTCCGAAACAATGGTTGAGTTAGAGCTCTGATGCCAATTTCAGTTCGGACTTTTGAACACGATCCGTATATAGCAATGTGCCTATGTCAATTGGTATGGGAGGATCCTGGATTAGTGCCCTTTCCGACACACACGATATTGATTCCGATTCCGTAGAAGCCAATTGAAAAATCTGATCACATTATATCACTTTCGTAACATCTCTGATGCCCATCGTAACATGAGTTCATGACTATGTAGTGACGTCACGCGCCATAGTGATGTGCAGTAATTACTTCTCAGCCGAAGAAATGCCAGAGGAAGATATTCGAGATCATGTTGTGATCACTTGATGTTGCATTCGGCATCACATGCTGGCTTTTTACTGTAGCTTCGGAAGCGTGACATCATTGCAATGAATTTAAAATGGATTATAAATTAGCGAAATTTTGCGAATAGCAGTGTGACGAGTGTAAATAAACTTAACCGAAAATATTTGTTAAAAGCACAACTCCAAGAATTCTACAAAATCTATGTTGCATCAGCGCACAATTAATTAGTATTCAGTGCTTTTTTTATTACTTTCTGAATTCATAGCAGTTGGCATATTGAAATTAAATTTTTTTTACCCACGAGGCTGAATTGGGGAGATTTTATGTTTCTTTCGTTGACGCCCTTCTTGTTATTTTGTTTGCATAAATGTGTCAACACTTCATTGTTATAATTTGTAGCAAGAAATTGCTGTTGTTTCACTTAAAACTTCGATCTCACTGAGATGATCCTATACTTTTATTGATGTTGAAGCTCATCAGAGCTGCAGCATATTTGTATTTGATGTTTAAAGATTGGCCGCTTTTTGGTGATTCGTTCTAAGTTAGGGCATTCACTGGTGCTTTCTTCACCTGTGTCCTCCTAGGCCTCCCATTGCTGCCCAATACAGGAACCTAAAGATATACTTTTTGAGCCGAGCATCTAGTTTCGTATACATGGTGTAACTAGCGAAGCACTTGACTTTTTCCATCTTTCTATGCTCATATCTTTGTAAAGCTCCTCCATTATTATACTTCCTTCATTCGCAACGTTGGAGTCGCAGAAAAGCCCTTAAATTTTCCGGAGAACTTTTGTTCTTAGGGTCATCTCATCTTCTTTCGATAGGGTGCCAGTTTCCAGGACATACATACATATATTGAGACAGATATGACGAGAGAATAATAGAGCGTCGTTGTTGTTCGTCCTCTCTCCGGCTATCGACAGTGGCGCTCTTTAATTTTACTTTTTAATTACCTATACTCAGCCTAAAGTAGTACTTATTGATATGAGTGACTCCCCGTTGGACTTGGACGTTTTAAGAGTTGCGTTGGATAAAAGCAAATATATTTGAACGAGCTTAAGTTCGCTCAGATATACGAGGACAAGACGAGTTGTATGCTATCATTAAAGAAAGAATCGGAATATTCGCTCCTTCGCAATCTCGTTCCTGTTGACGGAGTCGCATTGTGAGTTCTTGTTTATTCCAGCGCTGAATGGAGGCTAAATAAAAGTATGAAAAACAAAAATTTGCGCGTCTTTAAGTTGATACATGGAAAGGCTAAACACGAGCCTTGACTATCATCAAAATTTTGTGCCAAAATTAACCAAACAAAATAAAATTCAAAAATGATTCTCATATTATAGTTAATCTGCTTTCTCGTTGATTGAATAAATGAGACATCGCTATTTGTTTTATAAACAAAAGTCAACATTATTTTTGCATAGTAAATAACCGGCTGATAATAAATTTGTTATAAAATGAGAATATAAAAGTAAGAGAGTAGGAGGCAGAGAGAGAGAGAAAACAGAATAGAAAAAATTGCTGGAGAGCGAGAGATTATTTATAATATTTTTTTGCAATGTACATATGTATGTGTCAGATGCTTTAAGCTTTTGTAAGCTACGAAATTGCGATCGTGGTTGCCACTTTTATTTATATTAGGCCAAATTTGGCATGTTTTCTTATTTGGTCCATTAGTTAATTCTTTGTAAAAATTTGCTATAATTAAGAAAATTCTGAAAAAATTGCATTTATATTAAATTTAAATAAGGGTGGTCCTTTAAGCTCTTATAAGTTTATAAGTTACCACCCTCATAAAACATTTGTCCAAAATTTGTATGAAACAATCTTTACGCAGTCTGCATAAATTTTGCTCAGTTCGCCGTGCAGAAGAGTTTCAACTCAAAAGAAATATTAGCATTGATTTCGATTTACTGATATATGTTGTGCAAAGGCGTTGCTTGGAAATTATCAAGAATAAGGAATCAGCTGATGGGATAACACTACGTGGTACTGATTTCACCCTCATTCAAGACTTCCAAGTTTTTAGCGATATTTTCATTCGGAAATCTTGTGAGAATGCTAATTTCGAATTATAAAGTAATCACAAGGAAGGGTTCCTCTGCTGGGATATAGGCGTTTAGATTGCCTGTGAACGCGCTTTTCCCGTTTAGTGAGTATTTCGTTTTCGTTGTGTGGATAAGGTGACATATCGTGGCAGCTCTGGGCGCGGTGTTTTTTGCAGGCCAGCAGTGTCCTCCAATATATTTCTGGCTGGCCTATTGCTTTAAAAGTAGGCAGCTGCGTTTCCTTGTCCTTGACCCAAGTGCGTGTAAGCGAGGTTCTGTACATTAAGTGCAAATGCGGCTGCATGTTCGTGCAAGTTATACGTCACTATCGAACTACACGCCCAATACCTTTTACCATTATTGTGAAGTCATCGGGAAGAGAAGAATTCTAAACTCCGTATGATGGGGTGCCTATGATGGGGATGTCTCGCCTTGCACAACACCTGTGTCATCCCAAAACGTCGACTCGTAGGTGCTTGCACCCTCCTCTCTCGCATGCTCAGCTGGAGCCTCCTCGTCGGTATAACACCTGGTATCGCTTCGGCGACGAATTCGAGCAGCGACCTTTTCCTCCGCCCTATAACCTGATTTTGCTTTTTGCCTCAGCTCCTATCAGTTCCCCTATTCCCTTTCATCTATTTCTCATTTGAGCAGGGCCTATTCTATACTTTACCCTAGATCGTACATACGTAACGAAGAGTCACACGTTGCGTAAGGTGCCCTAACTTTTCATTTAACAAATATGGCTTTTATTCTGTTTTTAAATTTCAGCAATAATGATGTTACTGCAGTCTGCTTCGAGCGAATTAGCAATATATTGTAAGTGGTCTCAGCGTATATGCCCAAAGGGAATGTAGCGGGACCGCCACCTGCTATACTGGTTGAAATCACTGCTGAAGCAGGGCGGAGAGGTCTTGGGCGTGACTGTGGGTGCCGATGTGAACGACAACCAGAGCATCTCTGAAGCTCGTATACAAAAACGAGTTGTGAGTCTTTATTTACTTTTATTGTTGATGAGGGACCCTTGCTATTTGTCCCTGGGGGAATGACCCGACTTTTTAATAATTTTCGTCCTTTTTCACATTTTTTGATACTTACTCGTTTTGGCAACCTGGATTGCGATCAGCATGTCATGTATATTCTGTAGTGGTTATGTATTAAGTTTATTTTAATATTTGCGCCATGTTCGCCAGACTCTCAACGAATATTTTGTGAGCAGCAACTGGTGGCACACAAAGAGACCCAGAAACGCTGCATGCTTGTGTGTTTTTATATCTGTATGCATGTTTTTATGTATGTATGTGTTTATACGAGTATCTGTGATGATATTATTGCAAATTTAATACAGATAAAAATGTTATATATAATCCGCATGTCGCATTAATTGAATTTAGTTGTAGTTTTGATCTGGTTGCGGTGGGTTCTATTTATAGAGGCAATCGCGATGTGACACAAAATAGTTTTGACTAATAAAGCGTTAATAAATTAACTAAAATCCAACAAATAACAAATAACCTCATTATTTCGTGCTTTGGGTTTTGTTTCAAAAATGTTTTACGGTCTAATTCAGTTATCGTGGTTTGATGCCACAACCGGCTGCTTTGCCTTTTGTTACACGTAATTTTGTTACATTCTTTATAAATCTTGAATGATAAGGCGACGCGTAGAGTAGCCAAGGCCAATGAGATACACACAGCAAAGAATTTGTTATAGAACGAAAGAGGCGCTACAACAACTACGGCAACAACAGCAACAATGCAAAACAGCACGCAGCAGCCACACACAATGCAGTTAATGGCAAAGTGCAAAACAAAAGAGCTGAACAATGTGAAGAGTGAGTGTTGGGTGTTGGGGTGTTCGCATGAGAAATTATTTAGCAAATAAAAAAAAGGTGGAAAGAAATTAGAAAAATATAAACGTTTTGTGAAGGTTTTACCCAAAATATTAAATAAATAAAAAAATTAAATATTTAATTCTTATGTATAATAAGGGCTTCCATGAACTGCATAAAAACTCACAAAAAAGAAGTGAAATTTTTTTGGAAAGAGTGATATTTGAAAATGCAGAAAGGATTATTCAGCCGAAAACCAATAAAAAACTACTGAAAAATACCTTACTTTTTTTAATAATTTTTTTAATTTGATTTATTTGAGCAGCTAGTTCCGGAAAGATGGGCATCACCTGTGGCTCTGCGGTGTTGACTTTGAGCCACCATTTGGGATGGTAAACCTACGCTGTCTTTGATTCATAAGCGCATCGTGATGGTTTACAATTTTTTTATACATACTAAAGATATTTTTTTGTAACTAAACCAATTTTGCTTGATTATATGTTGATATTTTTACATTATATTAAAATTTATAAAAAAATAAACTTAAAAATTTTTCCTTAAAAAATATATAAAATGATACGAAAACCTAGCTTTTCCACCGGAAGTTCGGAACGAGTACATTTTTTACTTGTTCTGTAGGATTTGTTATTGAAACTAAAATATAACCTCAGGAAAAACCACAAAAAAAAGCAGAACAATTAACTTTAAAACAAATATTCCGCAGTTTTATACATGTAATAATTTTGGATGAATAGGGACAAGCCAAATTATAAAAACGTATAAGGTCTATACTCGGCGCGTCTGACTTGGGAGTCAGCTGTGCATGAGATTGAATCGCCGTCAAAGTCAAACTCATTTCTGTAACCATCTCATGACTATGTGACTAACTATAATATATTTTCCACTATAACACATCGAATCTGCTTTTGACTCTGACTCGCTGTGTAGCCACCCTATTACATTCTTTACAAATTTGAAAAATGACATGTGTTTTGAAATTTAAGAAGATTCAAGTGCTACACTCATTATATACAAAAATTTTGAAAAACGAAATTTTTTGACACGACTCAGTCACATGCATCAAATACACACATGTTTTACGTTTAAAAATATTGTTGCGAAGAAAAAACTTAAAAAGTGGACATCGTAAGAATACGTGAGAAAATTGGTTTGAAAAAATGTGAAAAGACAACACATAACATTTATGAAGTGATTATAAGTCAACAGCAAAGTTTCAAAACAAAGTAAAACAACAATAAAATCACCTGCAGCTTGTATGAACACAAAATATAAACATACAGAAAAACAGCCGTATAGAAAATATTTAATGAGGAAAGATCTTCCTTGTGATATTTTTTGTTAAATATATAACAAATAAAAGAATAAAAAAATATTTAAAATAAAGCAAACAATGTGATTTGAAACATAATTTATTTTTACAAAATTCGCAAATTGAGTGTTAATATACTATAATTATCTTCTATGTACATCTTACGTGTGCCTTAATATAACGAACAATATAAATAAACATAAAATAAATAAAATCACAAACATATGTATTTTACCCGCGTTTAGGGTCTACACGCAGTGATATCACTAGTGAAGAGTCCAATTTTAGTATTAGTCACATGAGATATGAGCCTCTGGATGAGTGACTCGTGGATGGAAATATAAATGAGTGACGTCGAGTCAACACTATACCAGCTGACTCGCGAGTTTGTTTCTGTCCCCTGTTGTGGAGGTTTTCCTCAGTACGTACGGTTAGTGTGGACCCTATTAATAACACGATCAATCAAGTAAGAGATTATGTTTCATGGCATGAAATTGATCACGATATCATACTATCATCGTTTCCGGTATGTGTTTTATTACTTATCTGCAAACACACATTCTTCACTTCCTGTGCGTGTTATTTATTAAATAGTATCGCGCATCGCCTATTGTCCTCGCACTTCTTTTTCTGCATCCATGAATACTTTGTCTCACTTCTATATTTAAGAATTTGTACAGTTAAAAGAGGTTATTCATGGAATTTATAATATTATATTTTAAACCCTTTTTCCTTTCAACAGTAATTCCTGTTTTAGTGTTCTGTTAAAACATTTAGGTTGCAACTAGATTTTGCCATGACATAATCAAATTCTCTTCAGTTGTGTGATTTTGATGTTTTTGATCATTAGATATTTTAAACAAAAATATTAAAAATATCTATGCATAGAGATGTCGCATATGCGATCAAATATACCTAAGTCTATTCTTCTCTCGGCTTTGTCGTGCCGCTTAGCATAGATCGTCTGCAATAGCAGCTTCTTCACGGTCCCAGTGTCACGGAACTAGCTGGTCATTTTTGTCCCAGTGCTCGTAATGTGGGCGAAGAAGATGGACTATAATTGTTGAGTGCGGTAGTAGTGTTCTCAGGGATTTATTATTCCATAAACTGGTGACGACTCTCTTAACGACAGGGGGTAAAGTGGTCGATGCACCACCCCTGCCAGGTAAACATCCTTGCTTGATCCTAAAGGGTCTAGGATTATCTATAGATTGATCTTAAAAAGCGTATGCTTGGTCTTGCGATGCATAGAACACCACTTGTGCGATCATACTCGATATGGTGTGCACGCTTTGTCCAGAGCATATTTTAGGTTGACCGCCCATGTCAATTAGGTCTACACAAAATTTGAGAGAATTTGCCTGTGCAACCATCAATAGCTAGGTCATCATGCCACAACGTTTAGACCACTGATACTCATCACCTATCAACATCCGCTAGAAAGATCTGCGTGTCAGCATTAGGTTAAAGAAGATCGCTCTAAAACAGTACCTTCGCTGAAGCGGCGTGATATCGAATAGCGCGGAGAAGGTGCTGTGACGCAAGTACGTACGCAGCTGAGTGGTGTTACGCGAAGCATGTGGCAAAGTGCCTTACTAACTTTGCGAGAACTAAATCAGCACATGAGCTATGCATATAGCACTCTTTCGCCTTACTGTCACAAGCATGCTGAGTCGACAAAGATATCAGATGGTGATGCTGTCGCTCTCTCTTATCGTGACGTCTCTCAGGACCTTGCGATATGCGCGCCAGTAAGCTCCATGAATTGCCTCACTATTGCGCTCTCAGTATTTTGCGTTTTGCGGATCTGCCTCTCGTGTGATTCCACCGATGATCGACTGTTAGGATTCAATCTTCGCGTCGTGTATTTGCGGTTAATCTCATTCTCGTCGTTCGCGCATGCGCACGTTGAGCAAGCGAGCCAGGTAGCAGACACTTGTGAGACAGAGGCAGCGAACGCGGAAAACAGAAGACAGACAGACCCAGAGCGGCAAATAGTGACACAATTGAGACTTGCTGTGCAGTGGACGAGATAGTCTATAAGATAAGTCAACTGAAGGCGTCAGTGTCAACGAGATAAAGTTTTATTTTTGATGAAGGGTATACAAACGTGACACTCGATTAGGATTATTCGAGATTAGATATTTGTGCGCGTGAGCCGAAGTCGAATGGAAGGAAACATAATGTCAAGAAAATGCTCGCATAGCAAAAATTGATGAAATCTATGTAGATTAACGGTTGCAAATTATGTATAACGCAACGAGCTAAGTTCGTATGATATATCACACTCTCTGCAGTAAGTGATAGTAAACCTGAGTCGCTTTGTGAAATTTTGCCATTTTATAGTACTGAACGTGAATGTGAGTGACTCGACGCAATCTGTCAGGGCGTCATGCATAATCTGGCCATTAAAAAGCTATGCTAATCTGCTGCTAGTTATATATTATGAGTTAAAGAAATAGTTTGGTCACGTTAATTTTATTGTTTGTTGTGTAAACTATCCTTCATCTGTTTTTTACCCTCACTGCCAAAATTCATTCTAATTTCTCTGTCCATAACATTTTGTTTTATTTAATATATTTCAGCTCTGCACCGAATTTGAGATCGGCAACAACCCCACCATCTACATCTGCACGTAATTCCATCAATTTGTTATACAACAATTATGTTAATAATCTTAATGCCATCATTCCAAATGCGTCCTCTCCCGACACACTCAGTGATGAATAGTAAGTGTTTGTGTGTTTGTTACCACTAATCAAGGCATAAGCGGCAAAAAGACGTAAGCAACAAAATTTTTGAATTTGATATTTCAAAATTCTATGATAAATGTTGAAAAGTTATAACTTAAGCAATTTGGACGGAAGCAACAGTTTTTTGACAATATTTAAAACCCACGTGCAATTTTCCTTTGTCGCTTACGTCGGTTCGTCGGCTATGTTCGGCATCATAACGGTATATAAATTTTCGTGTAATGTTGGGTTTGTCTGCATTAAATGTTAAATGGTTATCATTTCAAATACAAATAATATCGAGCACTAACAGCGACTTTAGTGTAACAAAAATAAAATTTTACAGTAGTACAGGAGTAGAGTTTTAAGGTGCAACCCCATGTTTCCATGGAAGAAGAGTTCAATGAAACGGTTGGCATTATATCACCCTTCTATTGTAACATAATGTAAATTTTTTTCCTTGAAATTAAGCCACTTGGAACTATGTCGTGGCACTTTTAAAACTTTCTTCTGGAAATTTTTTTTTGTTGATTACACTAAAATCGCAATTAGAGATCCACATATTGTAAAAATTAATTTGTGATGCATTGTGAAAATTTCGAAAATTTATAACATCCACTTCACTTACTACGCCCTTCTATAGTCACGAGGATGAGGATACGATATCGATAGAGAATCTCTTTCCTGCGATCAGAGCGAAATTTATGCTTCGAAAAAAATTAGTTTCATTATCGATGAAGTAATACAGACCGAAGCGATTATGTAAATAATTTACGTAAGGGTTTGAAAAATTACGGAGAAATGCATCAGCATGCCGAAGTGCCTGAAGCGCTTAAAGGTGCCGAGAATAGCACACGACTGCTCGGCATGTCGAAGAGATTCTTATGTTACACGAGAAACAAATTTTACCGCTAATGTTACGCAATCAACGTGATTTGAATCGCTGTTCGATGAATTTGCGACGTGTATTGATGTGAGTACAAAATGTTTTATTTATTTTAATATTTTACTTGATATGTATATTACTTTTCGATTTTCCTTAAATCGTTATAAGTTTTTATGTATAAATAGTAATTAATTTCTAAATGTTAAAAAAATCGCAGAATATAAATTGACAACTTGCTTGTAGTCATAAAATATTTTATTAAGATGTTAAACACAGGGCCACAAATGTTTAGTACTCAACAGGTGGAGCGATAAAAAAAAATGAAATACAACAAGCGAACAGCTGTTAGTTAGACATTCAGGCAAAACGTGACGATGTGAGAACAATATTTTATGTGAAAATATGTTTATATTAAATAGAAAAAGTTAAAAATAGTCGCATATTTCCACTTAACTTAAAAGAACTGGGAAAAGTGGAAAAACCTTATTTGTTTTAATCATTAACGCGGACATGAGCTGCTAACTTCTTCCAAAAAGAGGTGACATACTTCTTTCTCAATAGCATTGAGTTTCTTTAGCTGGGATCAAAAAAAGTGTACTAGTTTTGCTGTTGCTGTAACCGTAAAAATACTCGCCGCGGGTTCTAAGGGCATCTTCTTTCAAAGTCAAATTCTGCGCTGGGTTTATGAGTTGACATTTTTTTTGCTGGTGTAGCGCTAACCTAATTTATGTATATCCATCAACAGTGACGTGGCTGCTTAGTCAAGAATACGCTGACTTTTTCATTGACTATTGCATGTTTTTCGTTTTGCCCTCGTTCACAAGTATACCTACTTCAAAATATTATACAGGCCAGAAGGCAGAACTTATATGGTATATTTGTTAAGGCCACTGATATCGATATCATCAACACATTTGAGCAGTTTAACGGTCCAGGAATATATTCTCTAGCAACAAGTTAAAGAAATCACACGATGATGAGTTACCTTGTCGAAGCCTTGTTTCATTTGGAATGATTCGGAGAGGCCTTTTTTTATCTCATTGTCTTATCCGGGTCTACTCCAGGATATGATGTAACGTGAAAAACTAGTCGTTAGTAGATTTATCAGGTCGTAGGCCATATGAAAAAGGTTTAAACGGCTTGTAGAGTCTTTCACACAATAAGCTGGTAAGTAGTATTAAGCAAGCTGATCCTGCGGTCATTAGCGCGGTTTCAATGACATCTTTTTTTGTGCATTCGGCAGGCATGCGTTAGTTCAATCTGCCGGCGCTTTATTTCTTAGCCATTTCGTCACAGTGAGGTGGCGGAACGTCATTTCATTACAAAGAATTTGTGTTAATCTTGTACTAACGGCAAAAAAAAGTATCGGGAGGTTTGAGGAGTAGTGCCAAGTGATCTCCCTTTTCTTTATATCATCTTCGGTACCCACAGCTGTTAAAATAGGTTTGATTGTACATGTTGTGTTAACTAACATATGCATATGTATATGTAAGCGCTTTAATATAATTGTTTAGTTTATAGAAATACATATGCAAAAATGTTCATTTGTATTCACAGCACCACTTACTCGAATAACCACACCTAGAATTGCCTAAATCCACGCAAATAATCTTTGACAATCAATCATAATAATTTACCAACAACAACACTAACATAATGTATGTAATTCAAGAGCAACAAAAAAGGTTGAGTACTCAATTGTTTGGCTAATAAAGCTGTCTTACTAGGGCTACACGAAAAATTAAACACTCGGAAACTTTCGCTTGGTTGTATAAGATTCATACAAAAAATATTCCATCACAACCAGAAACTACTTAATTGTAGAACGAAAGGTGATGTTTCCATGCTTTCCTAGAAATACGGATTGAGAAACTATTACATATTTAAATTTGTCACAATAGTTCACTTTGTTTACGTGGCACAGTTTCCCATTCATATCTCTTTTCTACTAACCCTAGCACGTATGTATGACAAAAATATGTGTTTTGAATACCGCTTTCATCGAAGTTTTATGAGAATATTGTACTACCAAAGTATTAATGTATCACGAATAGGGCAAACGTTAATGAGAGACATGAAGGCGAAAGCCTTGAACTTAACAAAATAATGCCAAAAATTCGCTTTTAACTAATCAAAACATAATCGGGGATGTATATAGATAAATGTACGTATGTACATATGAATACAATATTGGATGAGCTAAAACAAAGAATAACGCTAAAATAAAATAAAACAAATGCCGATTATTTCCCAACAACAGAAATCTTCTTTATAATTTGCGCCTTTTTCTTTATTTGAAAACTGTATAAGTGCACTTTGGATTATATTGTTGTTGTATTTTTATTATTTAACGATAAATGTGTTTATATGAGAAAATTTCAAAACTGAACTTATATCACTTTTGAAATAAAACGCTTATTTAGTAATGTGAAAATTTATATAAATTTCGTGATTTTAAATAGCCCATTCATAAATTCTTGAAAGTAAAAAACAAAATTATGCAAGGAATGTGCAAGGAGTGGAACAAACAGAGGAAAAATAAAAATAACAAATGAAATGCATAATAATAGCTAGCTAACAATGAAAAAAGACGGTAATCCATCCAATGTGCAGTTTTTTCATTAGTAAAATTAGCATATCGGGTTTGTTGTTCTTAAATTAACACACATTCTGTAAAATTGATCGAAATTCAACCAATTTTTGTGAAAAAAACAAATTTGGTTAGTCGTTTCAACAGAAGAGGGTTAAACATATTCTCTAATAACTGCAGATTCCTAATCTTACCGACTTTTCTACTAAATGAACTAATGTTGGTCATATCAATAGCGAACAACAAAAACATCAACTAATTTTTAAAGAGAAACTTATCATGTCAACAGCCTTCACTACTGTTCTAATGTTGACGAAAGTGTGTTATTTTAACAGCTTTCATTTGTGTTCTTAAGATGACAGTAATAACTGTTATGTTAACAGAGCTACGGCTTACATATGTGACCCGGTCTATGAAAAGGTGGCTTATGACTAAAAAAAAACCCGCTGTTTACAGCTGTTTCTCACAAAACAGCTGTTAAACAGCTGTTTCTCGCAATTTCTTTTTGAGTCATAAGCCACCTTTTCACAGACCGGGTCACATATGATGAAATTATTTGTTAATTTGACTGTTGAAACTGTCAATTGAGATTCAACAATTCGTGCGAAGTGCATTCAACTGCTGCATATGTACGTTGGATAAAAATTTACAGAAATTAAAATAATTGGTACATAACTCGGTTGCTTTTACCAGCTGTGTACATTCTGTCTATGTTGGGGCAAATCACATCTTGTACGACCAGCTCAATTATACATATACATATAAAAAAATTTATACATATATAAAAAAAAATTATACATACATATGTATATAAAAAAAATTTGGCAGATGTACCAATGTTCGTCCACCACTTTTATTTGTTGTTAATTGTCCAATTTGTTAAGCACATAAATAATGCGATGTGCTTTGAAAATTTAGGCACATGTTATATATTTTGACTTTTAATTGCTGATTTTTTTTAATTTAATTTAAATTTAAAATATGATTTCAAAACATAGCTGCAAAATATATTAGGCAGTTGATATGACAGCAAAATATTATGAATGACACTGAAGATAGCACCATATACACCACCCTCCCAGAGGGCGCTAAGATAATCCTTTATAGGGACCCCATGTATACAGGGACGGAAAACAATTTTTTTTTCGGAGTCGAAAAAGTCCTGGTCAAAAAATTGTCCTAGCTGAAAATGTTTGAGTTCCCAGGTATCCCTATAGCAATATCATGTCGAATCATCCATCCTTTTTATTTTCGAAATTTTTCCATAAAAGTCCACATATAAAAGTAAAATCTGTATTTTTATTTTTTAAGTCCGATCGAACTAGTTAAACTCGGACTTTTAAAAATAAAAGTCCCGAAACAAGAGTTAAATCAAGACTTTTATTTTTTAAGGCCGAAATAAAAGTCCCGCTTGATAACAAAGAAAACGGGCTTATCCGAATCAAAAAAATCTGGTACCAATCGATTCTCCTGGATTCCTAAAATTTAAAACCTTATGGACTTTTGAAAATTTCTGTTAATAATACTAGAAATTTATCATAAACAAACTAGATCGAAAATCTCGTAGTATAAATGGTGAACTTGCAGTGGATTTTTTGCAATAAATTTCGTTCCAATACAACTAATAGAGCTCAAATTGGTAAACCGCATTCTGCTATGATAGGAAAGCTTTACAAAAAAAGAAATGGTCGTAATCGGTGAGTAGCCACGCCCCTTTCTTTATGTAGAAAATTTCCGCACAGAACATGTGATATTTGAGTATCTAAAGAAGCCACGGTATTTAAATTTGGCGCGTAAATTACTGACATTGCATGTAGTTGATCCACATAATTTTTTTGGACAATGGGCGTGGCACCAACTACTTTCCAAACAAGATTTTTTGGACTTTAAAGTGTGATAACTCGTACATACTTTGAGCAATATTTTTGCAAATTGGTAACAACATTATTTTCATCTAAAAATTCTCTTTGGTTTTAGCTAATTGTAGTTTTACTCCTTTGTTCTATGAATAGTAATTCCTTCACCCCTTGTCATATCAATTAATTTAACTTAAAAACAAAATTTTAACTTCTTGGTTGATTATTGAGCTCAAGGCCGCAAAGATAAATAAAACACCATATATTTTGTGGTATTATAATTTATACTAATTGGTCGATATTTCGGTTTCAATCTGAAACCATCCTCAGGACTAGAAAAACACAAAATTACGAATAACAATATTAGGCATTTGCAGTAAATCCATGGCCATAAAAGCTCATAATTTAAAAGATCATGTGTGCTGAACTACCGGTTTCGAAGAGTCCTTAAATGATTCCGGAAGGGTCCCAAAATGATATCAAAATAGTCCCGAAATGATCCCGATGGAATCCCGGACAAATCCCGAAAACTATACAGAAATTATGCCGGAAGGGCCCCAAAATCATCCCGAAATAGTCCTGGAAAGGTCCCGAAATTACCCTAACGTGATCCCGAAAACCATCCAGAAATTATACCGGAAGAGTCCCCAAATGATACCGAAATAATCCCGACGCGATCCCGAAAACCATCCATTAATGATCCCGGAATACTCCTGAAAAAGTCCCGAAATAACACTCAAGGAATCCCGGACGGATCCCGAAACTATCCAGAAATGATGCCGGAAGGATCCCCAAATGATCCCGAAAAAGTCCCGAAATGACCCTGACGGGATCACGACAGTCATCCAGGAATGATACCGGGAGGAATCCCCAAATGATCCCGCAATAGTCCCGAAATAACTCCGACATATTCACGTACTTAGCAATGAATTCAAGTAGCCAGTTTTGATCTTTTTATATACAAGTGGGTGTGACTTTAATTCGATTTTAAAACTTTTTCCGTCGGCATGTACAAATACAAATATGAAGTTCGCTTACCAATTTGCAAAAATATTGCTCAAAGTATGTACGAGTTATCGCACTTGAAAGTCCAAAAAATCTTGTTTGGAAAGTAGTTGGTGCCACGCCCATTGTCAAAAAAATTATGTGGATCAACTACATGCAATGTCAGTAATTTACGTGCCAAATTAAATAACGTGGCTTTTTTAGATACTCAAATTCGCGTGTTCTGTGCGGAAATTTCTAAATACAGAAAGGGGCGTGGCTACTGACCGATTACGACCATTTCTTTTTTTGGAAAGCTTTCCTATGATAGCAGAATGCGGTTTACCAATTTTAACTCTAATCGTTGTATAAAGCTTTTATAAAAAATAAAAGTCTTGATTTAACTTTTATTTCGGGACTTTTATTTTTAAAAATCCGAGTTTAACTAGTTCTATCGGACTTAAAAAATAAAAATCCGAAAATAATTTTTATCTTGATCCAAATATATTTAAAGTCCAATTAATAGTTTTGCAAGGACTTATATTATAAAAGGAATAACAGTTTCAGCCCCTGCTTGTATATAATACCTTTCAAGCGTCACTTGCAGTGATAGTGGAAAGTTATTTCTGCAAATTTCTTTCTAGTAAAGTTTTCTTTTTTTCGAAATCGGTAAGAAAGTTATATCAAAAATTTCAAAATTATTTCGTAGTAAAATTATTCAAATAAAACTGACACACGCTCAACTTTTCCGTGTAGCACTATTATACTCATCAGTAATATTTCTTTGAAAACATCTGCACTGTGCGCCAAAATATTAAAATAGTACTCATGATACGTCATGAGTATATTAAAAGTGTCAAAAATGTTATAGCAACATGTAAAGAATTATAATAGACAATAAGACATACATATCTACATGTTTGTATAAACATTTTATATGCACATAAATATACTCAATGTTAAAGAAAATCATTAAAGAAATTTATTTAACAATAAATCAAATTGTAAAGTGATGTTGTCATTATTTATTTACAAAATCACAAAACAACAAGAAAAGCGACGCGGCCAATGATCGCAACAAAAATGTTAATCCTCTTATTCACAGCATTTGTATTTTTTCAAAAACCATGCATTGTAGGGTGAAAATTCGACCAAAGGTGGATGTGCAGCAGCGAACAGAAGAAAAGCATGCCAACGTTTTCAAATTTAGTCAATCATATAAATTTTTAATAAACTCAATTCTTACATGCTGTGAGCGCGGTGAGTTTGAAATTTTTTATCCGAAGGGTATTTTAAATTTCCCTAATAAGTCCAAAATTTTCGTATAATTGTTACTGCTATTTTCCTGTTCGCTACTGTAATTGCTTGCTAATATCTATATGACACTACTTTATTCTCTTGTCAACAAGTCAACAATAACATGTCAAACGTATTCTTTTTGTGGGCCATATTGGTCTCCCTTGTTCTCGTTGGAAATTGTTTATGTTTTTGAATTTCAAAATTTCCGATAAAGTTTCATCAGTATTTTAAACTTGGAATCCAAGCAAAAATAAAATAGTGTAATTTCGGTATAAGTGCATAGTTAACGTTTGTCTAATCCAACCTCCTAATTTAACAAAAATATTTTGAATTCATTATTTATTCTTTTCCAACTTTTAGGCCCACTTACAGAACGACAAATTATTTTTTCTACCCCGAGTTAACTTAATATTTTTGACATATTTTTTAAAATTATTTCTGAATTAAAGGAATAACTTGCCACTCTGTAGTGATCTTTAATGTTTTACTTTCTTTGTCCTTTCTTAATCAATTTAAACAATCAGTATTCCTTATTATCGTTAAAAATAACTCATTATCCCTTTGATATATTCATTTTTAGCTCATCAATAATTCATTTTGATGGTTGTCTACGTAGAAGCATAAATTTAAAAGGCTTCACAACATTCCTCATTCATCGAATATAACAATTTTTTTTATTTTTATTTAATTATTCAAATTAGTTTTTGCTTATTTCCAATATTTTATTCTCTTGAGGTTTTTTGTTTTTTGATTTAAATGCACTTTAGTTAGACACTTCTCGGTCGAGTGCATAATGATTTTTGAAATGAACATAATTTATGAGTCAAACTGCACTTGAAAACTTTGCATATCTGTCCCAAATTTTTGCAGGGCTGCACAATGGCATTATTTTTGTATATGTTAAAGAAAAATATTGATATAAGGACATGTTTATGAATTTCACTTCTTCTTTAGCTAGCTTTTCGGGTGCTGACTTTTGAACTTGAAATCAACTGCATTCGTACTGGTGTTATGGCACATGCCTCTATCGACTCAACCATTTGAATGTCCGTCTGCATGCTTTGTAGCCTCTTGCCTTAAGCGATGCTTTTGCTTGCTATATGTTTTAATTCCAAATTGTGTGGAATATTTTAAGGCGCGTTCAGCAGAACTTGATTAGTAACAGGCTCGTTTGCTATGCGGATAAAGGCATCTGCCATAACATGAGATTCAAAGGGATATTCTGCGCGAAATCATTCAATATCCAACTCTGAAATCCCCATGTTTTACTTTAAATTTACCTTTGGTTTTTGGTTATATAAACGTAGTCTTATATAACAGCTTATATTATCACCTACTTTAAACAAATTTCCGATGAAAATTTTAAGTAGCCAAAACATTTTTTCACTTTTAGCAAATTTTTTTCATACGATTCACTTACTAAATAAGGCAGTTCACTAACATTTCATTTGCTTACATGTAAATTCAATCAACAGTTTGATTGTCTCATAACTATCTAACTTTATTGTTTATTTCTATTTTATTTTCAACGAAGTTAAACAATTGCAAAAATGTCACGATCTATATATATACAAGAAGTGTACTTTTGACTGCAGTCACTGTATCCATAACTCGAGACGGATAGACAGATTGCCATGATTTTTAGGAAAGATTCAGGAAGGAGAGGTGATGTAGTTGACTTTTGAAATCCAATCGTTTAGCCATGCTTGAGTTAATGAGTAGAAAAACTTCAAATTTGATTTGGTATATAAATTTGCCTATATAAGTATTTACGATCCTTTTTTCCGGGAAGTAACCAGAGACGGCGCCGTGGTGTATGGTAGCGTGCTCCGCCTATCCAAACACCTAACCGTATGCCCTGGGTTCAACTCGGGCAAAGCAAACATCAAAATTTTTAGAAATAAGATCTTTTCCTTAGAAGAAAATTTTTCTAAGCGGGGTCAGCACCCCTCGCAGTATCTGGCGTGGCAAGCGCTCCCGATGTATTTCTGCCACGAGGATCTCTCAGTGAAAACTCATCTGCCTTGCAGATGCCGTCAGGAGTCGGCAGAAAACGATGCTAGGTCCCGTCCGGCCAATTTGGTAGGTGAAAAACTCAAGAGGAGCACGACGTCAATTGGAAGAGAAGCTCGCCTTAGATTCTCTTCGTGAGGTTATCGCGCCTTACATTTATGTTTTTTATTTTATAACCAAGACGGAACTGGAACTGGATTAGAACTAGGACCGACTGAGACTCGGAGTGACTGGGACTGGAACAAAATACATACCACCCTCTGGGACAGCAATAAGGGATGAAAGAGAATGAGCAGAAGGTGAGAGAAGCAGAGAAGAGAATAGAAGGTACTGAGAAAGAAATAGAATGAGACGAATATGGAGATAGATGAAGCGAAAAAGACGGAAGGAGGAGTGTAATAAAAGTATCAGGAAAAAGTGAAGAGTGGGTGGGGGAGGCCAGAGTTAGACGGAAAAAGCTTATAAAAATGCAGATGGGCCAATTTAGGGCAGAACAACGTCTGCCAGGTCTGCTAGTTTACTATAAATGATGATGACTGAAGTACATAAATATGGAAAAATAATACGAATGTAAGTCTTTGACATAAGTTGGATATGAAAAGCTATAAATGGGTGAATCTTTAAAATTGCTTGTAATGCTAAATGCATGCAGTCGTGTTTCAATTGTAAGTAAATTTCTATGTAGAGCGGCAAATAATTAGAGCTTATTTGAGTTCAACGTCAACTGATTAATCCAGCGTAGCAAAGCTATTGAGTGAAAAAA
>JARSSU010038494.1:0-30703 GCA_029619165.1 Eurosta solidaginis
ATTCAAGGTTCGAATCGAGCTCAAGGCCAGAACAATAATTTTTTTCTAATGATAATTATTGTTATTTTTTAATTTTTCTAAATTTGAAAAATTGTATTTTGTTTTTGGAATAGTAAGTAGAAAATTTTTCAGACAACCTGCCATAGCTGCGCAGATAGATCCATTTCGAAGGGTGCTAAGCCTTCATCATCAGTACGCTTTAGGCATGCTGCGCTAACCATTTAGCTATACAGCGGTGGTTTGTTTGACTGGCAAATTTGCTACTTCTATTCCTTTTTACCAACTATATTTATTCAGTGTTGCGCCATCTGGTGCAAATCACTGATAATGCTGGATTTTTGTTTATTGTCAATTACTTTGTTTGACATTCCCAAGTGCTCATGGTTTATTAACAATTGTTTTTGTTTTTATCGGCCTATTGATAAATGATTCAAGGTTCGATTCGAGCTCAAGGCCAGAACAATAATTTTTTTCTAATATAAATATTGTTATTTTTTAATTTTTCTAAATTTGAAAAATTGTATTTTGTTTTTGGAATAGTAAGTAGAAAAATTTTCAGACAACCTGCCATAGCTGCGCAGATAGATCCATTTCGAAGGGTGCTAAGCCTTCATCATCAGTACGCTTTAGGCACGCTGCGATAACCATTTAGCTATACAGCGGTGGTTTGTTTGACTGCAAATTTGCTACTTCTCTTCCTTTTACCAACTATATTTATCCAGTGTTGCGCCATCTGGTGCAAATCACTGATAATGTTCGATTTTTGTTTATTGTCAATTACTTTGTTTGACATTCCCAAGTGCTCATGGTTTATTAACAATTCTTTTTGTTTTTATCGGCCTATTGATAAATGATTCAAGGTTCGATTCGAGCTCAAGGCCAGAACAATAATTTTTTTGTAATGGTAATTATTGTTATTTTTTAATTTTTCTAAATTTGAAAAATTGTATTTTGTTTTTGGAATAGTAAGTAGAAAATTTTTCAGACAACCTGCCATAGCTGCGCAGATAGATCCATTTCGAAGGGTGCTAAGCCTTCATCATCAGTACGCTTTAGGCACGCTGCCTTACCATTTAGCTATACAGCGGTGGTTTGTTTGACTGGCAAATTTGCTACTTCTATTCCTTTTACCAACTGTATTTATTCAGTGTTGCGCCATCTGGTGCAAATCACTGATAATGCTGGATTTTTGTTTATTGTCAATTACTTTGTTTGACATTCCCAAGTGCTCATGGTTTATTAACAATTGTTTTTGTTTTTATCGGTCTATTGATAAATGATTCAAGGTTCGATTCCAGTTCAAGGCCAGAACAATAAATTTTTTCTAATGATAATTATTGTTATTTTTTAATTTTTCTAAATTTGAAAAATTGTATTTTGTTTTTGGAATAGTAAGTAGAAAATTTTTCAGACAACCTGCCATAGCTGCGCAGATAGATCCATTTCGAAGGGTGCTAAGCCTTCATCATCAGTACGCTTTAGGCGCGCTGCGTCAACCATTTAGCTATACAGCGGTGGTTTGTTTGACTGGCAAATTTGCTACTTCTATTCCTTTTACCAACGATATTTATTCAGTGGTGCGCCATCTGGTGCAAATCACTGATAATGCTGCATTTTTGTTTATTTTCAATTACTTTGTTTGACATTCCCAAGTGCTCATGGTTTATTAACAATTGTTTTTGTTTTTATCGGCCTATTGATAAATGATTCAAGGTTCGATTCGAGCTCAAGGCCAGAACAATAATTTTTTCTAATGATAATTATTGTTATTTTTTAATTTTTCTAAATTTGAAAAATTGTATTTTGTTTTTGGAATAGTAAGTAGAAAATTTTTCAGACAACCTGCCATAGCTGCGCAGATAGATCCATTTCGAAGGGTGCTAAGCCTTCATCATCAGTACGCTTTAGGCACGCTGCGCTAACCATTTAGCTATACAGCGGTGTTTCGTTTGACTGGCAAATTTGCTACTTCTATTCCTTTTACCAACTATATGTATTTGCGCTAACCATTTAGCTATACAGCGGTGTTTGTTTTGACTGGCAAATTTGCTACTTCTATTCCTTTTGCCAACTATATTTATTCAGTGTTGCGCCATCTGGTGCAAATCACTGATAATGCTGGATTTTTGTTTATTTTCAATTACTTTGTTTGACATTCCCAAGTGCTCATGGTTTATTAACAATTGTTTTTGTTTTTATCGGCCTATTGATAAATGATTCAAGGTTCGATTCGAGCTCAAGGCCAGAACAATAATTTTTTTCTAATTATAATTATTGTTATTTTTTAATTTTTCTAAATTTCAAAAATTGTATTTTGTTTTTGGAACAGTAAGTAGAAAATTTTTCAGACAACCTGCCATAGCTGCGCAGATAGATCCATTTCGAAGGGTGCTAAGCCTTCATCATCAGTACGCTTTAGGCACGCTGCCTAACCATTTATCTATACAGCGGTGGTTTGTTTGACTGGCAAATTTGCTACTTCTATTCCTTTTACCAACTATATTTATTCAGTGTTGCGCCATCTGGTGCAAATCACTGATAATGCTGGATTTTTGTTTATTGTCAATTACTTTGTTTGACATTCCCAAGTGCTCATGTTTATTAACAATTGTTTTTGTTTTTATCGGCCTATTGATAAATGATTCAAGGTTCGATTTGAGTTCAAGGCCAGAACAATAAATTTTTTCTAATGATAATTATTGTTATTTTTTAATTTTTCTAAATTTGAAAAATTATATTTTGTTTTTGGAATAGTAAGTAGAAAAATTTTCAGACAACCTGCCATAGCTGCGCAGATAGATCCATTTCGAAGGGTGCTAAGCCTTCATCATCAGTACGCTTTAGGTACGCTGCGATAACCATTTAGCTATACAGCGGTGGTTTGTTTGACTGCAAATTTGCCACTTCTCTTCCTTTTACCAACTATATTTATTCAGTGTTGCGCCATCTGGTGCAAATCACTGATAATGCTGATTTTTGTTTATTGTCAATTACTTTGTTTGACATTCCCAAGTGCTCATGGTTTATTAACAATTCTTTTTGTTTTTATCGGCCTATTGATAAATGATTCAAGGTTCGATTCGAGCTCAAAGCCAGAACAATAATTATTTGTAATGGTAATTATTGTTATTTTTTTAATTTTTCTAAATTTGAAAAATTGTATTTTGTTTTTGGAATAGTAAGTAGAAAATTTTTCAGACAACCTGCCATAGCTGCGCAGATAGACCCATTTCGAAGGGTGCTAAGCCTTCATCATCAGTACGCCTTAGGCACGCTGCGCTAACCATTTAGATATACAGCGGTGGTTTGTTTGACTGGCAAATTTGCTACTTATATTCCTTTTACCAACTATATTTATTCAGTGTTGCGCCATCTGGTGCTAATCACTGGTAATGCTGGATTTTTGTTTATTGTCAATTACTTTGTTTGACATTCCCAAGTGCTCATGGTTTATTAACAATTGTTTTGTTTTTATCGGCCTATTGATAAATGATTCAAGGTTCGATTCGAGCTCAAGGCCAGAGCAATAATTTTTTTCAAATGATAATTATTGTTATTTTTTAATTTTTCTAAATCTGAAAAATTGTATCTTGTTTTTGGAATAGTAAGTAGAAAATTTTTCAGAAAACCTGCCATAGCTGCGCAGATAGTTCCATTTCGAAGGGCGCTAAGCCTTCATCATCAGTACGCTTTAGGCACGCTGCGCTAACCATTTACCTATACAGCGGTGGTTTCTTTGACTGGTAAATTTGCTACTTCAATTCCTTTTACCAACTATATTTATTCAGTGTTGCGCCATCTGGTGCAAATCACTGATAATGCTGGATTTTTGTTTATTGTCAATTACTTTGTTTGACATTCCCAAGTGCTCATGGTTTATGAACAATTGTTTTTGTTTTTATCGGCCTATTGATAAATGATTCACGGTTCGATTCGAGCTCAAGGCCAGAACAATAATTTTTTTCTAATGATAATTATTGTTATTTTTTAATTTTTCTAAATTTGAAAAATTGTATTTTGTTTTTGGAATAGTAAGTAGAAAATTTTTCAGACAACCTGCCATAGCTGCGCAGATAGATCCATTTCGAAGGGTGCTAAGCATTCATCATCAGTACGCTTTAGGCACGCTGCGTTAACCATTTAGCTATACAGCGGTGGTTTGCTTGACTGGCAAATTTGATACTTCTATTCCTTTTACCAACTATATTTATTCAGTGTTGGGCCATCTGGTGCAAATCACTGATAATGCTGGATTTTTGTTTTTGCTGGATTTTTGTTTATTGTCAATTACTTTTTTTGACATTCCCAAGTGCTCATGGCTTATTAACAATTGTTTTTATCGGCCTATTGATAAATGATTCAAGGTTCGATTCGAGCTCAAGGCCAGAATAATAATTTTTTTCTAATGATAATTATTGTTATTTTTTAATTTTTCTAAATTTGAAAAATTTTATTTTATTTTTGGAATAGTAAGTAGAAAATTTTTCAGACAACCTGCCATAGCTACGCAGATAGATCCATTTCGAAGGGCGCTAAGCCTTCATCATCAGTACGCTTTAGGCACGCTGCGCTAACCATTTAGCTATACAGCGGTGGTTTGTTTGACTGGCAAATTTGCTACTTCTATTCCTTTTACCAACTATATTTATTCAGTGTTGCGCCATCTGGTGCAAATCACAGATAATGCTGGATTTTTGTTTATTGTCAATTACTTTGTTTGACATTCCCAAGTACTCATGGTTTATTAACAATTGTTTTTGTTTTTATCAGCCTATTGACAAATGATTCAAGGTTCGATTCGAGCTCAAGGTCAGAACAATAATTTTATTCTAATGATAATTATTGTTATTTTTTAATTTTTCTAAATTTGAAAAATTGTATTTTGTTTTTGGAATAGTCAGTAGAAAATTTTTCAGACAACCTGCCACAGCTGCGCAGATAGATCCATTTCGAAGGGTGCTAAGCCTTCATCAGTACGCTTTAGGCACGCTGCGCTAACCATTTAGCTATACAGCGGTGGTTTGCTTGACTGGCAAATTTGCTACTTCTATTCCTTTTACCAACTATATTTATTCAGTGTTGCGCCATCTGGTGCAAATCACTGATAATGCTGGATTTTTGTTTATTGTCAATTACTTTGTTTGACATTCCCAAGTGCTCATGGTTTATTAAAAATTGTTTTTGTTTTTATCGGCCTATTGATAAATGATTCAAGGTTCGATTCAAGCTCAAGGCCAGAACAATAATTTTTTTCTAATGATAATTATTGTTATTTTTTAATTTTTCTAAATTTGAAAAATTGTATTTTGTTTTTGGAATAGTAAGTAGAAAATTTTTCAGACAACCTGCCATAGCTGCGCAGATAGATCCATTCCGAAGGGTGCTAAGCCTTCATCAGTACGCTTTAGGCACGCTGCGCTAACCATTTAGCTATACAGCGGTGGTTTGCTTGACTGGCAAATTTGCTACTTCTATTCCTTTTACCAACTATATTTATTCAGTGTTGCGCCATCTGGTGCAAATCACTGATAATGCTGGATTTTTGTTTATTGTCAATTACTTTGTTTGACATTCCCAAGTGCTCATGGTTTATTAACAATTGTTTTTGTTTTATCGGCCTATTGATAAATGATTCAAGGTTCAATTCGAGCTCAAGGCCAGAAAAATAATAAAAGGAATAGAAGTAGCAAATTTGCCAGTCAAACAAACCACCGCTGTATAGCTAAATGGTTAGGCAGCGTGCCTAAAGCGTACTGATGATGAAGGCTTAGCACCCTTCGAAATGGATCTATCTGCGCAGCTGTGGCAGGTTGTCTGAAAAATTTTCTACTGACTATTCCAAAAACAAAATACAATTTTTCAAATTTAGAAAAATTAAAAAATAACAATAATTATCATTAGAAAAAAATTATTGTTCTGGCCTTGAGCTCGAATCGAACCTTGAATCATTTATCAATAGGCCGATAAAAACAAAAACAATTGTTAATAAACCATGAGCACTTGGGAATGTCAAACAAAGTAATTGACAATAAACAAACATCCAGCATTATCAGTGATTTGCACCAGATGGCGCAACACTGAATAAATATAGTTGGTAAAAGGAAGAGAAGTGGCAAATTTGCAGTCAAACAAACCACCGCTGTATAGCTAAATGGTTATCGCAGCGTACCTAAAGCGTACTGATGATGAAGGCTTAGCACCCTTCGAAATGGATCTATCTGCGCAGCTATGGCAGGTTGTCTGAAAAATTTTTCTACTTACTATTCCAAAAACAAAATACAATTTTTCAAATTTAGAAAAATTAAAAATAACAATAATTATCATTAGAAAAAAATTATTGTTCTGGCCTTGAGCTCGAATCGAACCGTGAATCATTTATCAATAGGCCGATAAAAACAAAAACAATTGTTCATAAACCATGAGCACTTGGGAATGTCAAACAAAGTAATTGACAATAAACAAAAATCCAGCATTATCAGTGATTTGCACCAGATGGCGCAACACTGAATAAATATCGTTGGTAAAAGGAATAGAAGTAGCAAATTTGCCAGTCAAACAAACCACCGCTGTATAGCTAAATGGTTGACGCAGCGCGCCTAAAGCGTACTGATGAAGGCTTAGCACCCTTCGAAATGGATCTATCTGCGCAGCTGTGGCAGGTTGTCTGAAAAATTTTCTACTGACTATTCCAAAAACAAAATACAATTTTTCAAATTTAGAAAAATTAAAAAATAACAATAATTATCATTAGAATAAAATTATTGTTCTGACCTTGAGCTCGAATCGAACCTTGAATCAAAAAATTTTGTACCTTGCGCCTCCAACTTCGAGGAAATACGTTCTTCTTGCTCTTCCAGTTGAGCAGAGATCTGCGATGATATCTGTGCTGAAATTTGCGCCGAAATTTCGGATATCCGTGTTTCTTGTGCTTCAATCTTTGATGTTATACGCGTCTCATGGGATTCCATCTGTGATGACAGTTGAGATGTTATTTCTGTCTTTTGCGATTCCAGTTGGGATGCCAATTGTGACGACATTTCGGACATTTGTGCCGATATTGCAGCCAACATCATGTTCAGGTCTGTGTTCGCCATTGTCTGCGGTGTTTCATTTTTCTCTTCAATTTTTGCTGTTGTCTCGTCCTCATCTGGATAAAAGACATACTCGTCCACATCAATTCCTTCTGCTTCCATTGCCTCTCGTAGCCGTGCCTGAAGTTCGAGTTTAACGCCGCTTGTATTCAATCCACGGCTCTCCAACTCCTTCTTTAGTTGCTAGATCTTCACTGAACTTTGCCATGTCCTTGTAGTCCTCTGGAATTTATTCAACAATTCCTCTTCTGACACCAGTTGTAACGAATTTACTGCAAATCCTCTTATTTGCAATCCTCTGCTAAGTTCGAATCACTAAACTGTTGAATAAATAACTCCAATTTGTAATAATGCAAAATGGCCTTTATTAAAGTACTTCACAATAACACTCAAACTGTGCAACGAATAGCTTGCTTAATAACCACACTGATTGATAGCTCAATGAAACTCTGCTATTCAAAATAATACTGCTATTGCTCGCTACAACTCAAATCAAACTGAATTACAGCGCCTCTACATCTGTCGCCTTTTATACTCTTTGGTTTCCTCGTTCGCATTTTCTAGAATCTACTAGCATTGTCCATGAGCTCTCAAATTCTCAGCTATAACTAAAATTGCACAATTTTATAGTTTTTCTCATTGCATACTTATAGGAGTATCTCAGATATATGCATGTGTTAGTGCATTGACTCTCCGCTGCTCGTATACGTACATGGTACATATATGTAGACGCAGTTATTGTTTCGTTTATGTAGATACATAATGATTGAATTATTGATGTGCATTCACGTCACTGCTTAGCATCGGCTTAGAGACGGCAGCACTCCTTAGTTTTGTAACAATACTAACTACCGCGTGTGACCACCGCTTCCACCGGAACTGCCTATTGCCGTGGCTTAAGAACAATTCTTCTTGTCCACTTTGTAGAGCTCCTTGCCGCAGTAGGGACTTTAATCAGAATATATATAACACAAGATTATTGAAAAAGATGTCTCAGGGCAACGCAGGTAATACTAGTGGGAGTGGAAACCTGCAAAAATCCCATAGGGAAGAGCAGCATGAGCTGCAACAAAGATCCGAAAATGCCAATAATTTGTCAGCTGAAGGAGCACATGGTGGTGACGTACCACCAGTAAATGATGACGAAGCTCGTGTTAGGAATATGGCCTCGGCTATTGTATCAGCGAGGTCAGCAACCGTTTTTGAAGATTTAGAGAATCGCTTAGCGCAAATGGTAGAACAGCGGATAGAAAATACTTTATCCCGTTTTTTTAGAACGATTAAATATTAACCCTACACAAGCAGTCCCTGTAGGCAATGACATAAGTCAGCCAGCTAATTTGTCCTCAACTCAACACCCACCAAATAGATCTACTCCAGTGCGGCCTAGAGATGTACCTCCATTGCCAAATAATACCAATACAAATTATCATAACCAGATTGACCAAATACGGCTAAGTGATATGTCGACCGTGCCATACATGGGTAGAATAGCCCAATTAATTGCAAGTTGGGACGTAAGGTTTGACGGTACGTCTCGTTTATCTGTAGATAGTTTCTTATCTGGCCAGCTCTTTGCCAAGCGTTAAGAACAAATCTCCAACAACATAAGGGTGACTTCGAAATTAAAGAGTCGATTCGTGCTCGAATGACGTTTTGACGAATTCCGTAACGCTATATTGAAAATCGCGGAACCTCTTGAAACCCCACTTTGAGAGGTAGAGTTACTCGAAATTTTAAAACATAATTTGCGACCTCGTATTCGGCAACAGCTTCTTTTCATTCCTATTCATTCTGTGGCAGAATTACGTAGACTCTGTTTGAAAGGTGAGAGTCTTGCCAATGAAACTGCGAAAACAACACCATCTTCACAAGCAAACAGCTCTCGACTATTGCCTAGGAGACAGGTTAACGAAGCCTACCTTGACTTAGAAGTAGATGATGACGCGATAGTGCAAAGTTAATTTGCTGAGGTAGACGCAGTTTCTCAGCTAGCTTCCAAACTAAAACCTGGCTGCTGGAATTGTAACAAAGAGGGACATAGATATTATGACTACCTTGAAGAGCGAACGGTGTTTTGCTACGGTTGTGGTGCACCAAATACTTATCGTCCCAAATGGCCGAAGTGTAGCCCGGGAAACTGCAGAACGAGCGAGGAATCTCGACAGATCCCTCGCAACGACAGCAAACGCTAGACAGCAATAACACCACAAATTACGCAACCAGTTGTGTACAGTCAAGTATACACACTGGTGATTCTCAGACTTTTACAACTCCGCCAAGAAAAGAATTATTCCATACGAAGAACGGTTGAAAGGTACATGAAGTCAGAAGAAGAATATTTAGTCCTGATGATAATACCTCAGAATTCCAAACGTTCTCAACTCGTATGAAAGACTTGGAGAAAAATTAAACAATAGAAAAAACAATATTGATTTTTTGCCGGTCAAGGTCTAAAAACCCAATTGAAAAACAAAGTTTTTCGGTTTTTTTTGCCATATATTTCGGCTACACTGCGGTAACCTTCCTCAGGGCCACTGAAGACAACTAAAAACATAGAAAACAAACAATTAATACACAATTTCACTAATAAAAATTACAAATTAACAAAATGTTTACAAACAAAAGTTTTAACAAAAATTCACAATTACATCATTTGACATTAACATACATTGTTTGGTGTTTACGTCTGCACCGTCTAATCAGGTGTTTGCTACTGTCCTATTGTTGTTTAGTAGATGACGATACGCGTGAGCACATCCATCACAGTCCGTTTTATAGTTCATTCGTATTTTTGTGGGCGTGTTAATTATGTGTAGCATTTCCAATGTGTATCGTTTGTTGTAGTTTTGTTCTTGTGCGAGAATCTCTGCTGCATCGAAGTTTGGTGAGTACCCACCCACTAGCCGCACAGTGTGTCATGAGTCCAGTTTTTTGAAAATTAACGTGATGACATTGTTTATAATCTGATTTGTGCTGGGACAGTCTCGTTTTTTAGCTTTGCTTTTGTTGTGCCTACGTATATACTTTCACAAGCTTCGTTCGAGTTTCCATTACAAGGTATTTTATATACTAAATTACTTTTTGCGGTTGTTGGTATTTTTGTTTTTGTTCTGTTGAATATTATTTTTAATGTGTTAGTCGGTTTGTGTGCTATCTTTACTTTTTCTGTATTATAGCAATCCGACTTCGCTAACGTTCCGATAGCTGAGGTACATATGATACCGTCTTAACATTGTTTTTTGCGTGTTTCTGAATTTTGTTTCTGGTGTTGAATTAAAGCCGTTTTAGTAAATTTTTTGATAGTAGAATCCGGAAAATCGTTGTTTTTTAATAATAATGTAATTTCGTCTTTAATTTCTTGGTGGTACATTTCGTCAGAAATTTGCAGCATTCGTCGTATACAGCCCATTGCTGTATTAATTATCATCGTTTCATTCGAACGAAGCTTGTGAAAGTATATACGTAGGCACAACAAAAGCAAAACTAAAAACGAGACTGTCCCAGCACAAATCAGATTATAAACAATGTCATCACGTTAATTTTCAAAAAACTGCACTCATGACACACTGTGCGGCTAGTGGGCACTCACCAAACTTCGATGCAGCAGAGATTCTCGCACAAGAACAAAACTACAACAAACGATACATATTGGAAATGCTACACATAATTAACACGCCCACAAAAATACGAATGAACTATAAAACGGACTGTGATGGATGTGCTCACGCGTATCGTCATCCAATAAACAACAATAGGACAGTAGCAAACACCTGATTAGACGGTGCAGACGTAAACACCAAACAATGTATGTTAATGTCAAATGATGTAATTGTGAATTTTTGTTAAAACTTTTGTTTGTAAACATTTTGTTAATTTGTAATTTTTATTAGTGAAATATGTGATATTAATTGTTTGTTTTTTTTTGAAGGTTACCGCAGTGTAGCCGAAATATATTGGCACAAAAAAACCGAAAAAATCAATATTTGATCAAAACAGGTCGCTAAAATCATCAATGTATAAATAGAAAAAACTTAAAGAAAGTTATTTGTTCGTTGCAGCGAAGTGAAAGTGATTTGAGGCCCTATGCCAAGGTTAGGTTATTGGAAAGTGACCACTTAGGCCTACTAGACAGCGGAGCTCAAGTGTCTTGCCTAGGAGGTTTGTTAGCAAAGGAGGTTTCTAAACGTCCTTTACGAAAGCACCAAATTCCAATCTGCACAGCTGATGGCAAGAACCAAATAGTTTTCGGTACTATAGACCTTACTGTAAAATATAAAAATAAAATAGAAATCATAACCTTTTTTGTTGTGCCTAGCATGTCGCAAGAGTTAATTTTAGGAATTGACTTTTGGCATAAGTTCCAAATTGCGCCGAATATTATTTCGAAAATTATAATAACGAAAACTCGCTTTCGTTGAATGTTGAGCAACAGCATAAGTTAAGTTTAGTTAAAAATAGATTTCCAAGCTTTCGAAAAAGAAGGCTTAAGAAAAACTTCTTTATTGGAGTATGAGATACAGCTCGATCCCAATGTCCGTCCGATTAAGCAGCGTTACTATCCAATTTCACCAGCTGTCGAGAAACTCGTACATGCCGAAATTGATGAAATGATTAAGTTAAGGTGTAATCGAGGAAGCTCCAAATAGCCTATGGTCCAGTCCGGTTGTGTTAGTGAAAAAGCCAGGTAGAGTCCGTCTGTGTCTTGCTTCTAGAAAAGTAAATAGCGTTACCGTGAAGGTATTGATGGGATTCTTAGCAGAATACCCAAGGCAAAATTTATAAGTTCACTAGACTTACGGCGTGTTTCTTGGCAAATTCCCTTAGCCGAACAGCCCCGAGATTACACCTGTTTTGCCGTCCCTAGTCGTCCGCTTTACCGATACGGTGTCATGCCTTTCGGTCTTTGTAACGGCCCACAGCACTTTGTCGCTTGATGGATCGCGTAATTCCACCCAGTTTAAGATATCAATTTTTCGTCTATTTAGACGATTTATTAATTGTGTCAGAAGATTTTGACACACATATGTCCGTCCTTGCTGAAGTTACTCTACATTTAAGGAAAGCCGGGTTGACCATAAACGTCAACAAAATCAAATTTTGTATTAAAGAAGTAAAATATCTGGGGTATATTGTGGGCAACGGAACAATACTTACGAACCGCGAGAAGTTTTCTGCGGGTTGGTATCGCCGATTCGTGGATAACTTTGCTGCATTGACAAGTCCTCTCACTAATTTGTTAAAAAAGGGAAAAGGTTTTGACTGAAACGACGACGCCCAGCAAGCTTTCTGCGCTTTAAAAAAATTTTTGTACAGCACCAGTTTTGGCCAGCCCCGATTATAGCAAACCTTTCATCATCCAGTGTGATGCAAGTAAGCTAGTAGTTGGTGCGGTATTATTTATTTATTTATTTATTTAATTTATACAGTCTTGTAGACCTAACTTATTTGTATATCTATGAGATCATTATCTGAAAGGTAGTTCTTTGCAATAATTATATAATAATTTCTTAAATTCATTGATGTTTTGGCATTGTTTTATTTCAACTGGAAGATCGTTGTATTCTCTCAGTCCTTCGTAGTATATATTTTTCTTGTCGAACTCCGATCGTACTGCCGGCAGGAGAAAGATGTTTCTGTTTCTTGTTTGGTAATCGTGAACCTCGTTGTTGTATATCAGTCGTTCGTTTAGATGTTTCGGCTGATTTCCTATTTTAATGTTATGTATAAATTTTAAAGTATAGTATACGATGAGTTGTTTAACACTTAGCCAATTATTAGTCCAAAAGAATGCTGATAATATTGAGGTCCCAATAGCATACTTTTCCCAGAAGTTGAACAAAGCGCAAAGTAACTATAGTGTAACAGAGCTCGAATGTCTAGCAGCTTTGCTTAGCTTAAAGCAATTCCGACCCTATGTAGAGGGACAAGAGTTCACTATAGCTACTGACCACGCTAGCTTGCAGTGGCTTATGCGACAAACTGACTTATCCAGCCGACTAGCGCGTTGGTCTCTCAAATTGCAAGGATTCAGATTTAATATAGAACATAGGAAAGGTTCCCTTAATGTAGTTCCTGATTGTCTGTCACGATAAAATTTTGAGGAAGTAGCTGAAGTCCGTGATATCGAGGTCCGTCCGTTAGTTGATTTACAGTCGTCCCAATTTTTGTCCGATGATTATCAAAAGTTGATAAATCATGTCCGTCAAAATGAGAACCGCTTGCCTGATCTTCAGGTAATCGACAACGTGGTTTATAAAAGAACCGAACACCCCGATGCAACCTGGAAAGGGAATCATTTAATTGGAAGCTTTGAATTCCCACCTCTCTAGTTCCGAGTGTCATAGAAAACGCGCACTGCCCTCCAACTAAATATCATGGTGGGATAGCGTAAACTTTAATCGCGCAATCATTGCAGGTATAAGAGCTTACCTTAAAAAGGATCAATCACCCTGGGACAGGAACATCTCTGAAATTGCTGAAGCACTTCGAAGTTCATATCACCAAACGATCGGTGTAACACCATACTTTGCATTGTTTGGACAGCAGATGATGTCACATGCAGGTGATTATGAACTATTAAGGAAGCTCAAGACCCTGGACGACACCGTTTTGGAACGAAGTGACAACCTGAAACTCATAAGAAAGAAAATCTCTGAAAACATCTCAACAGCCTTTGAAAATTCCTCAAAACGATACAATCTTCGAAGCTCTGACAAACGCTTTGAGATTGGTGATTTCGTTTTCCGTCGTAACTTTCTCTTGAGCGATGCCTCAAAGAAATTTTCAGCAAAACTAGCCCCAAAATTTGTGAAGAGTAGAGTGCTTGCTATCAAAGGAAATTGTATGTACGAGTTGGAAGACGTAGATACAGGAAGAAAAGAAATCTATCACAGCAAAGACATTCAAAACAGCAATTAGGTACAACCGCACCAACTCTCTAGGTGGCTGGATGTGTACCGTAGTACAAAGCCGCAAATATAATTTCATTTTTTTTCACTTTGAATTATAGCTACTTTTAGTTTTATTAATATAGTTTGCATTTTTTTTGGCCACCACTGTTCCAACTTCAATATTCTACATCTGTTAATGTCAAAAACATATTCACCCCTATTCTGCATTTCGATTTCGTTCCCGTTCTACGCTCCGCTTTAATCGAAGTTGGGTATTCTGCATTACGACGCAATCGTAAATAGAAGAGGAAGAGCAAATGATTTTTCGAAATCAGCTGTTTGTACGGAATGTGTGAACATTGGAACAAAATAAATTAAAGAAAATTTGTAAAAAACACTGAAAAATGTTAATATTTTATTATCCAAGACATTTTGTACAAAGAAAAGGAATAGAATATATTGCCGCCGTGTTATATTTTTTTGAGTGAAAAGCTTTCATAATTGTTAGTGTGTTTTTGTCGTTCTTTTGTCCAATTCCCTGCCGTGGCCACCAAGTTTTGTTAAAACGGATTCCTGCACGAATATAGTTGACATTTTCTGAATTTTATGGATGCTAATTTCATTGCAGTGGCCTAAAATACTTTATGAAGATTTATTTATTCTTTCCGCAAGGATTGTTTACGTTTTCGTTTCACATTCCTCTACTCCGGTAGCTTGCTTTGGCATATAACTGGACTCAACGAACAGACACAAATTATAGCTGTCTGTTATACTGGAATCAATAGCCGCGGCATGGAGTTGGAAAGCAACGCATACGAAAATGGCCAGGCGAGAATGGAAAGGCAAATATTGCAAGATTTGTGTAATCCATTTGAGATGAGTGACGAATTGTAAGAAATTGAAACTTTCGACTTAATAAGGATGCTTTCAAGTATGTGTCAGATACTTTTGCGGGGCAAATACGTCCCAGGACTTCGACATCGACATGTTGTTTTTGACCTGGAAACATATAAAAAACAGTAATCATCAAGCCTTTTACGTTTCTTAGCAAGTTTTACTTACATTTTTGTTAAAATTCTGTTATAAATTAATAAAAAAATAAAAATAAAATATTTTTCCGCCAACAAATTTGCAACTTAGAAAAACAGAACTACGATCGGATCAACAATACACAAAATCGAAGGATTCGAAGTTGGATCGAAGGAGATTGGAACGCAGAAAACCAAAATTGCCAAATCGAAAAAATTCCAATCCAAGTCGAAATGCAGAACAGTGCTGATTGTTTTGAACTGAGTTATCGACACATATGGGAAAATCGTGGGTCTAATATAACTTCCTGAAGCAACCATCTTTCTTTTCCTGTGGATATCTAAGAGCATCAACATCGTTTGGTGAAGTGAAGTGAAGTGGTAAATTACTAAGTTATTAAGCTAATAGAGAAAAACAAAAATTTATTTAACTCTAAAGCCTAACTATGGAAGCTAAACATTAAAGTTTGCGTATGCCTAAAGTTCAAATCGACTAACAAGACTGTTGATCCCCTTTTTTTATTTAGTATGTATGCGAAGTTTTCAAAACTAAAACCCTAACAGTGTGGTGTCTGTTCCGCAGATATTTCCACAAATATACACCAAATTTTTCGATAAATTCACTATTTGCAAAATTTTTAACGTTTGCATGTGGGTTGCTTGTGGTTCGCACTCTACCTGGCCGCGCAAAAATGACTTAAAATTATTTTGCTATCTTAAATTATGTTAATTATAAAGTAGTCTATACTATATGTACCTACATAAAATGAAGGTATAGGAAGAAGAAGACATAGGTTAAGAAAAATATAATAAAGTAAATGTTAGTAACTAAAATGTAAAAGCAACAAAGCATCAGTAGATGTTGCTGGAACCAGTGTATAGAATTTATATAGACACAATGTTGCGGAATTAAAATCATTATCACTACCAAATAAGAAAGGAAGTAATACATAAATTTAATTTATATTTTCTCATAACTTCTATATATATTACAATAATTATGGTTCCTATGCATTTTGTAAGCACTGTAGGTTAGACTAAAAACCTAATAGAATTTCATAATCCCTTCAAATGTAATTGTTACTTAAAATATGTAACTAGCTATTATCAACATATTCTTGTATTGTTGTTGGTGTACAGCTGTCTCTCGAACCTGTGCCAAATAGAAATTGTATGAAATGAGAGGCATTGGACATGTTTGAGAGAGAGTTGTATGACGTGGCCTGAACCAAACTTACAGCTTTGATAATTTTTATTTATTGCGAGCTGTCAATGATATATTTCTATTTATATTTATGGTTACCAACTGTTTATATATTTTTTTTATTGAATAATTTTTCATTGACAAACTTTAAACATTTTTTTCATGGGCTGGTACAAGCCAAGATTAGGGAATCTTTATTAAAGCAACTACAAGCGAGGAGGCCTTGGACGCATCGTAGGAATGCAATACATACGCATATATATACATACATATCTACTTTTTTTTATTCCCTAATTATTTAATCACACCACGTATATATGCATATTTAGTTATATGCTTTTATTAATATTACTTATATACATTTTTTTTGCTAACACCTCTAATTTGTTTCTTTTGCCGTACATAGATACTGTATGAAGATATACATACATAAGGCCGATTAAATCGAAGTCGGGATGACATTTCCTAGTAAATCCTTTGTAAATTGATTATTTTATTTTATACGCTCGCGCATACATATTTACATACATATGCATAGTACTTTTTGTTAAAGTTTAAAGATACGAACTAAGCGTTGATAGGAGTAATTATAGTTCTACTTTTAATACAAATATATGATATTTAATGAGAAATGTTTTCTTTAATTGAAATTTAAAACTTCATACATAAATAGGTCAACTAGACTTTTAAGAAGTATTTGCAATGGATTGAATTTTGTTTCAATAATTATAATTGTTATAATGGGTAATTAGTTTGTTTTACTTTGGTTTGAGACACAGGAGTTAGTGGTCATGTATCGGGGCCTCAATAATATATATGTATGAAGCCAATGGTAGGGCGGGTACAGAGGCAGCAACCCATCATTGCAACAATGAGCTGCCATACATAAAGGTAGGTATGTGTGTCATATTGATGAAGTGTGGCATGCAAGTGCGTTTGTTGTTTTTTTTTATATTCTTATGCTAGTGTATCCCAGTGTGCAAACTAAATTATTCTGTTTGACCATTGACTGGGGAGAGTAGTGCTGTGCAGTGATCACGTTAAGGAATCCACGAAGCTGAAACTCCGTGCCTGAACGCCAGTGCACACGCCGTGGTCATTGCACCTTGCCACAAGCACTTCTGCTCTTTTGTCCTTGAATGTGCCTATCTCACACTCAGTCAATGGATATCATAACAAAACGTAGCTGCTAGTTGCAGCACTGGCAAAACTTTCGAGCAAGTTAAACGTCCTTCAATGGTGTCCAATACCATTCGGAAAGCCTCTTTGTTTATGCGATGTGATATTATGCAATGAAACTGCAAATACACTATAAATATTTAGAAACCCACATTAATAAATATTTTTAATTACGCTCTCTCTGGCAACTCAAATAGATTGTTGCGATCTCTCAAAATTTTCCTTTTGACCTTTTGACCTCTTCTACAACTGCTCATGCCATTTTAATGTCAATAAATTTGTTTATTTCTGTTTACATGCACAAAACAATTATTCCATAAAATTTTGCCACAAAAATTAACATCAAAGTTGCCGGTGCACCGATAACACTGCAAAACAGCTGATTCGAACATCGCTTTTATTTACATTCGAAACGAGCAAAACCAATTCGGTTTTATGACACCTATGTAAATCAATATTGTTTTGTAATTCCGACAAAACGCAAAACCGACTTGGGTTCAATTACAGCCCTGACTATTTATGTATTTGTACATGTCAACTTAGATTTTGGAAAATTACACTTATTTATTTTTATTTTTGCATTAAATGCTGATTAAATTTTCGAATAATATTATTTAAGAACGCTGAAAATTGTTGAAAAGTGGTAGCTTTGCACACATTCCTCGCATATGAGAAATATTTACTCCAATATGAAAAGAGCATTGCAATCCGGCAGCATATTCAATAGAACTATGTGATTTTAATAATAAATTGTATTTAGTAGTTTAAGTTTAATGCCTAAACAGCCGTAATAATAAATAAATAAAATTAAATTAAATATATCGGAGCCAAAGAAAGTGGTGTGGTGACTGGCGTTCCGAAAGGGTCCATACTTGGTCCATTGTTTTCAGTCTTTTCCTGAATGATGTGTTTTATGTCTGCGAGTTTGTAAGTATGCATGCATACGCTGATGATATTCAGTTTTATCCATCCGATGGTTTTAGCAATATGCATGATCTCTGCCTAAAAATAAATAAAAATTTATCTACTATTTGATGTTGGGCGAATAACAATGGACTTTGTCTAAACGCAAATAAATCATATGTTTTGCCCATTGCCAGAAAAAGTATCGCAAATCTTACAATACCTGACCTAAGTATTGGGACTGCTACAGTGAAGACCGTCAGTAAAGTTAGAAACCTTTGTGTTATAATGAATACTAGCTTTACTTGATCATATCAGCTCCGTGGTAGGAAAGGTGTATGGCACTCTGCGTAGTTTGCGACAGTCCGCGCCTTTTACGCCATTACATATCAAAAGAAAGCTTGCCATCCAATTCGTTATACCCCTTATTACATACTCGGAGCTCATCTACAATAAGCTCGACTCAAGATCTACCCATAAAATGGAGGTTGCCTTAAATACGTCACTCGGTATGTCTATGGCTTAAATAAGTTTGAACATATATCCGCTTGGAGATCTAGACTTCTGGGCTGTAACCTGTCTGATTATCAGAAGGCAAGGAGTTGCATGTTTCTGTTTCGCCTGATCGTAACAAAAACACCGACATACTTGTATAATAAAATCGTATTTAATAGGTTTCTCCTCTCATGCACACTATCCGTACCTACTTTGAATTATGCACCTTCGACTAGGCTGATTTTTTACGATACCACCCGTCTCTGGAATTCAATCCCTGCTTCTGTGAGGAAGACCAAAACAACTATAGACGTATTCTTTACAGCCACTTTTCTAATCTTGAAACTTGAATTGGCTATCTAAAATAATTTTAAACTACTTCTCTGTACTTCTTCTATACTACTATCTTATACTAATTTTTTATATTTTTGGATTTGTTTATTTATGTAACTGAAATTAACGTTTAGGCATATTTATAATTGAATTGTAATAGCTGGTTGTTCCACTCTTAAAAGATGTCATTATCTGTTAGCGTTTTCTTTTCTGAAATAAATTGTTGCCTGAGTAAATGGTAAAGCCTTAATAGTGTTACTCCTACCCCACAAAATAGTCAACATTTATAGTGCATACAAAGAACAATTCATCTCACCATATTCACTCGTATCACAAATCACACAAGAAGATTACGCATTGCGCATGTAAACATTAGATCATCTCTTTTTTATGGGCAATTTTTACGTCATTTTCCTTTAGCTCTTGTTTTTTTCTTTCTTTCTTTCATTCGCTCAATCTGGAAGTGATCTGTGCACTCATATTAACAGAGTATATGTGGAACTCAAGAGCGAATTGAGAGTTTCACACAGTTGCACTGCCACACCGCCATTTTATACAGGGTAAAAGTGTAACGCTTTTGCGTTGCGAGCAGGTAATAATTTTCACAAAAGAAACGAAATACCCCGTAAAGGCGTTACCTGTTTTTTAGAATAGAACAACAACCCTTGCGCCGCGTACAAAAAGCGTAACACTATAGCCAGAAAAGAAAAAGCTATTAATGTAAGAATGTGATTAAATAAATAATGTACAATACAATACAACGTGCTCGTGCCCTGCGCTTGCCAAACTAAGACTCCAGCTATAAGGGAGTGATTCTAGTATTTGCCAAGAGGACAGAGTTATTTTATATTATTTTATAACATAGGTCCTGGTTTTTGATAGGGTTTTTCAGGTTGATGTATATTGGAACGATTTTCCGTCATCCCTTGTAAAATTTGGTTTCGAGACAAATCGGTTTCGGCGTTGTTCCATCATCAGTGTCGATTTTAGTTTTGATCTGTTGTCGTTTGTCTTGTATTTATAGATCGGAGGCACATGAGCAGGTACTGTAAAAATTGATGCTTGTGTAACTTTATGTGTATGTGCTATGTGTTCAATCAGAACCGAGGGTGATTTTTAATGATCGATTTGTGTGGCTGACTGAGGCAGGTAAAAGTCATTAATTATAATCGTTTCACCTTCTTTGTGGGTTTAACACTATATTTGAACCTTTAAAACGTGTTTACAAGAAACAAAGTAATCACACAGGTACAACAGACAAACACACAACAAAAAATAAACACAGAACAATAAACGCACCAAAGCAACGACAAGGGCCTGAAGCACAATATCATGGGCCAAAATAAAATAAGAAAAACGGAGCAGGCGATTGTAGATGCGAGATCACAATATCCTTGATACCACAGGAGGAGCAGGAGCACGGAAGACACATGTGCAGGGAAATCGTAAAAAAGGAGGTGAAAGCGCAGGAAGGACAAAAACCTAATGCAGAAGAGAAAACAATAAATAATATACTAAGGAAGAGCAATATTGTCACAATGAAAGCGGACAAAGAAAACACCACTGTGCTAATCAAAAAAGAGGAATATATAGGCACAACCGAAGAACTCATAGAGGAAATGAAATGTCGTAGAATAAGAGAGTGTCCCACGGATGAATACCAAAAACAAATCAAAGTTGCTATAAAAAATGCAACAAATATTGTAGATTATAACATGGCACATAGATTGGTCCAAATGAACTCTTCCGCTCCTCCACTGATTGCGCTACCAAAAATCCACAAGCCGGACACTCGAATGAGGCCCGTCATTAATTTTAAATCCGCACCACATTACAAACTGTCCCAACATTTAAAAACGATATTGAAAGAAACTTGAGACCGTAGAGCTAACAAAGAACAATAAATTGGTATATTTTGACATAAAAGATTTATACCCATCAATACCACTATTGGAGACTTTGGACATAGTTAACTCAACAATAGTTCATAATACAAAGAACAAAGCGAAAAGTATACAAATCACAAATACGTTAAGAACCACTTTACGTCAAAACTATTTTCAATTCAAGATTAAAATATATAACAATTGTTTTTATAACTTATCTTGTTTGGTTGATTTTCCGACAGGGTGGATACCTGTATTATAGTTCGTAGGTATATGAGCAGGTATTGTCAAATTGATGCTTGTGTATATTTAGTTATGTGTATGTGCTGTGTGTTCATTCAGAACCGAGGGTGGTTTACTAATCGATTTGTGTGGCTGACTGGGGTAGGTAGAAATCTGTGATTTTAGTCGTTTGACCTTCTTTGTCGGTTTTTTGTTTTGGTGTGTTAATTGTTTTGTGTTTATTTGTTGTTGTGTGTTTGTCTGTTGTACCTGTGTGATTAAGTTGTTTCCTGTAAACAAGTTTTAAAGGCTCGAATATTGTGTCAGAAATTGTGTTTATCTGTTCGTTTATTATTCTACCGTCGAATGTTTTCTGTTTGTAGATTTCCATGTTTTCGAGTACGTTGAGCCGTCGGCCCTTTTCCTGTATGTGAAGAGAACCCACTAGAACTCATTATTATTGTTATGATAAATTTTTTGATAATTATTTTTATTTTTTAATTTTTCTATAATAGGGAAAATTGTATGTTTGTTTTGGGAATAGTAAGTAAAAAAATTTTCAAACAACCTGCCATAGGTACGCAGATAGATCCTTTTCAAAGGGTGCTAAGCCTTCATCAACAGTGCGCTTTAGGCACGCTGCGCTAACCATTTAGCCATACAGCGGTGGTTTATTTGACTGACAAATTGCTATTTATATTCCTTCTTACCAACTATATTATTCAGTGTTGCGCTATCTGTTGCAATTCCTGATAATGCTGGGATTGTTTAGTGTCAATTACTTTGTTTGACATTCCTAGTGCTCATGGTTTATTAACAATTGTTTTTGTTTTTCTCGGCCTATTGATAAATGATTCAAGGTTCGATTCTAGCTCAAGGCCAGAACAATGACTTTTTTCTAATGATAATTATTGTTATTTCTTAATTTTTCTATAATTGAAAAATTGTATTTTGTTTTTGGAATAGTAAGTAATAAAATTTTTCAGACAACCTGCCATAGCTGCGCAGATAGATACACTTTGAAGGGTGCTAAGCCTTCATCATCAGTACGCTTTAGGCACGCTGCGCTACCCATTTAGCTATACAGCGGTGGTTTGTTTGACTGATAAATTGCTACTTCTATTCCTTCTTACCAACCATATTTATTCAGTGTTGCGCCATCTGTTACAAATCACTGATAATGTTGGATTGGTTTATTGTCAATTACTTTATTTGACATTCCCAATACTCATGGTTTATTAACAATTGTTTTTGTTTTTATCGACCTATTAATAAATGATTCAAAGTTCGGTTCGAGCTCAGGCCAGAACAATAATTTTTTTATAATGATAATTATTGTTATTTTTTAATTTTTCTATAATTGGAAAATTGTATTTTGTTTTTGGAATAGTAAGTAAACAAATTTTCAGACAACCTGCCATAGGTACGCAGATAGATCCATTTCGAAAGGTGCTAAGCGTTCATCATCAGTACGCTTTAGGCAGGTTGCGCTAAACATTCAGCTATACAGTTGTGGTATTAAGGCATTTGGTACATAGACTTGAAAGAACAACTCCTACACAAGAAGCTTATAAAAAGTAATATATAACTTTGCTGCAAACAACGGATATAAAAAAGCACTAGGAGATAAGCTCAGAGGGAAGCATGGAGAACAAAAAAGAAATTACGAAATGGAAAAAAATAACACCTGAACGACTATGACATATGCTGGAAAAGCTACATATAAATTGGTAAACTTCTTTAAAATACAACATTAACACAGAGTTTAAAACATCGAAAAATCTAGGGCGAAACTAAGAACTAACACTAACTCAGAGGATCCGTTTAGCAGCACACGGCGTATACAACATACCTGCGGATGTCAACATAGTTACATAGGACAAACAGAACGGCAAATAAGAACCAGTTTCAGAGAACATATTAGAGATTACAACACACACGGATCCAAACATTATACCAGAGTCTAAATTCGCGAATCACATGGTCGAAAATGAATGTTCCCAGCAAATATCAATAAAACAGTTAGGGTCCTTCACATACAAGCAAAAGGCCATCATCTCAACGTACTCGAAACATGGAAATGTACAAACAGAAAAAATTCGACGGTAGAATAATAAACGAACAGATAAACCCAATTTCTGACACAATATTTGAGCCTTTAAAATTTTTTTTACAAGAAACAAAGTAATCACACAGGTACAATAGACAAACACATGACAACAAATAAACACAAAGCAATAAACGTACCAAAGCAACAAACCCACAAAGAAGGTCAAACGACTAGAATTACTGACTTAACTTGCCTCAGTCAGCCGCACAAATCGATCACTAAAAACACCCTCCGTTCTGAATGAAATATACGACTAGAATTACTGACTTTTACCTGCCTCAGTCAATCGCAAAAATCGATCAGTAAAAAGCACCCTCCGTTCTGAAGGAAATATACGCAAGCATCAGTTTTGACAATATATATGTAATGAAGTTCTGGTAACATTACGGACTCATTCAGTCTATGTGAGGTCCTCATGGACCGTCCAGTTCAACCTAACCTAACATAGATACTTGTTTTAATTGCTGAAATATTCTACAAATATACATAAATGTTAGCTGTAAACTCTCCAAGCTGACTCATTACTGAATTTTAAAAGTTTTATATTATAAATAAAATATTGTAACGAATTTAGGGAAACTCCGCTTATTTGACACCTTTTGCAAACGTTCGAATCGCTGATTGTCGAATAAATAACTCCAATATTCAATAATGCAAAATGGTCTTTATTAATTTACTTTGGGAGTAGTACAATTATACTCCAAAATTATACTTCACTTCGCAACTGATAGCTTGTTTAAATCAAACTGATTCCTGATACTCAGCTTTAACTCCTTTTATACTCTGGGATGTCTCGTTCGCATACTTCTAGGCGTTTCTATATTCTAGAATTTACTACTTGTTTACCAGCTATAACTCATCAGCTATAACTACAGATGCACGATTGTAGCTTCTCGCATAGCCATATGCGCTTGTATATGTGAGTGATACTTCCACCGATGATTGGCTACTTTTGGGAGTGTCTCAGATATATGCATGTGTTTTTGCGTTTCTCTCCGCTGCTTGTATGGACATATGTGTAGACATAATGATTGATTTGTTTGCTTTATTGTTGTTGTGGCTTTATTTACTTAGTATCAGATTAGTGATGTGAGTATAACTTAGTGTCACTAATATTCGTCACACGGCCCTCTACCTAAGTCTGATCGTCCCGATCAGACAAATCTCTCGATCTAACCCCTGCTAGCCTCTCCAAATGAACCACCCTTCTATTTCGTGGTTTCGCAATTCTTTGTATGCGGTAAATGACATCACTGATCCTCTTCACAACTCTGCACGGGTCTTCCCAACTGCACCAAAATTTGGATGGAACACCTTTCCGCCAGTGAGGGTTGTATAACACAGTACCAAATCTCCCTCCAAGAAACCTTCCGAATTGTTGTTCTTGTCAAACCTGTGTTTCATCTTACTACTCATTACCCTAGTTCTTTCCCTCACACTCTGTTGTTTGGACAATGAACTACTTTGTAGGGTTTGATCTTGACGAATTGGCTTTGTATAATCAGTATCGTGTTGACGTTTCACAACAGTAGTGCGCGCTGGCTTGAAACCACCCTAGCATTCTTTCTGGAAAATTATTTCAGTCGTTTTAGTGCGTCCATTAACCTGCCAGTGTCTTTCTCGCAGGTACCTTCGGTTTTGATTTGTTTGGTCCATTCGTTCCACCAACCCTTGCCCGATCTGCTGCCTTTGCATTTTGTGGTTTTTGTCGAATCTATTTCACCAGCACTCGCTTACTGCTGAACCCTTGCTCAAAACTGAAGTTAAGTGGCACGTCCTTGTTCTTATGCTGCATAGTCCTTCTCTACATATCGATCCTGATGTCATAGTCAACTAAGAAATCCACTCCCAATATGACTTCATCAACGATCTCTGCCACAACGAATTTGTGTAGAACCATGACCTCCCCAATTAAGACTTCACATACAACCTCTCCCTGGACTTGGTTATACTCGCCAGTAATCGTACGCTATCTTGCCCAGGCAATAATACATTTAATTAGTTTAAATTAATGAGGTCTCATTCATGAATCATTAATGATGGATTACATCAAAAAATAAAAAATTTTTCCCACATCAACTAAATGATTTTTGGACTAAGAGCTGAAAATTAAATCAACACAGAATATTTACTATTTATACTATTTTATTGTACGTAGAAATAAAATTCTCTTTTAACAGCCACATATTGCTTCAAATAATCTTTTCCACTTATTTGGTTACATTTTAGTACATTTTGTGATAAATTTAACGATGATTATAAATTTTAGTTATTCAATAAGAAGGTTCGGATATCAAAGAGTGGCTTTTCTTGTTTTTTCGCTGCAAATCTTTATAATAATATCAAAATTTAAATGTCTTGCCAAAACGGATTCAACGCAAAGCGTGGCAAGTCCTGAAACTCGCTCTTGAGATGAACACGATCTATGATAGTTTTTGATTCTTGAAAGGACGCTGAAGGAATGTTCTGCACTAGCTACATAACAGGTATAGTGCAAAAGATATGTAAAGCAACACAAATGTTGGGGAAAATTCTATACAGATTTTGAACATATGTAGATGGCATTTAGCAATTCCAATGGTGGCAAACCTTTATCAAACTTTGCTTCGTAAATGTCTTTCAGTGAATTAATTCGCATTCTAAGGTTTGCGAAATGTCCGACTTGTATTTTTCGACAAATTTTGCTGCGCTCGCCCCAACCGTAGTTTCATCCATGTCTTCAAATTGCCACAAAAAGAAAAAGACTGGCTCAAATTTCTCATAGCTGCAAATCTTTCAGTAATGCCAGTGATTACCGAATCAACGATCACCAGGAATGTATTGTTTTTAAAATCAGACTCTAAATCATCCGTAATCATCTCATTTAAATTATCTTCAGAACGTCTTTTGGGTTTCTCGTTCGAATGTCCGAAAACTTTGGCGAGATGTTCAATTGAATAGCAACTATTTTGCATTCGTTTAAAATAGTTTCCCATTGGTTCCTGATCAATTTCAAATCAGCTAATAAGGCATATAGATGTCGGACCTCGACATCTACGGTGGCGTCTCTAGCTTGGAGGACCACGATTCTTTCATTCATGGTAGTCAGTATTTTGAACCAAATTGAGGACAGCAGGATACATTCGAACTTGTTGTACTTGAGAATGCTGGTAACGTCTCCGTATGCTTGCGCAGTCAAATTTTGCTTTTGAGAGCTCGGTACATTTTTTTGAGGATGCCCCATCGTTGTGGAGTGCTGCTGAAAATAGTAAAACATTTTTGTACAACTCCGAAGAAAGTAATTGCAGCCGTACAACATTCTGCAGCATCAACACCACATAAATTGAGACTGTGGGTTGCACAAGGCGAGTAATCAGCATTCGAGTTTTTGTCGAGAATGTGACGTAGTGCTCCGTTGTAAGCTCCTTTCATATTGGCGCCGTTATCGTACCCTTGTGCGCGACAATTTTCAGCGATTTTCTGACCAGTTTTTTGGTTACAATTCACGAAAGACAAAAACCGTTCTTGAATTGTAAAATTTGTTGCTTTCGAATTGAAATGGAGTTAGCGCAAAATGAACGTAGTCAACGTGATTAGCATCAGGCAAATAATAGCAAAATACTTGGATTTCTTGCCTTGATCTAATATAGTTTCCCTCACGTAAAAAAAAATAAATGTAAGGCACGATAACCTCCGAAGAGATCTAAGGCCGGGCTTCTCTTCCAATTTGCGTCGTGCTCCTCTTGCTTTTCCTTACAAATTGGCCGGACGGGACCTACATCTTTTATGCCGACTCCGAACGGCATCTGCAAGGCAGATGAGTTTTCACAGAGAGCTTTTCATGGCAGAAATACACCCGGAGCGCTTGCCAAACACTTCCGAGGGGCGACCCCGCTTAGAAAGATTTTCTTCTAATTGAAAAACCTTATTTCTAAAATTTTGATGTGGGTTCACACCCCGGGCACACAGTGTGGTAGGCGGAGCACGCTACCATCACACCACGGTGGCCGCCGTGCTTTGCACAAGTTTCTATAAACTCGTTCTGAATATCTGGGGAAAGATAGTGAACTTGTAAACGTTTGTGCTGCTATTGTGAAATCCTAACTTTCTCCAAATCATCTCTAAGTATGGGATCACAATGGCTTATGAGATCTTAGATGCCCAAAAAATGTCAATTGTTTCGTTCACCCAGATATATACTTTCGCCTTTGAAAGCTAAGCCTCTTTCACCCAAAAATAAAATAGCGTCCAAAATTCTATATACAATTTCTTTCCACTTTTGAGTTTCAGTGATTAGCTGTTCATTGATACGTGTATCAATTGTAGCTTCGTTTTGAATTAATTTTGTAAATGTGATCTTGAGTATTTTCGAGTGATGGCAGTTTATCGTATAGCTTCTTCCATACCTGGAATTTCGAATATCCGCCAGGATAACAAATTTTAGGTCGATTTAAAGTATTGGTGTTTAACAAACGACATGGTAGGCAATAAAAAGCATTGATACCTGGACTTTGATACAGAGTTGGCGGTATTGTTGGAATACATTTTGAAGATAAACCTTCTTCATCAGTGTCGTCACGAAAACCTTACGATTTCGGATTCATGTAAACATATATTTTTGTTTCATGGTTTATTGTCTCCTCAGGCTCAGGCAAAAAATCATAATCAATAATCGTTGCTTTTGAAATTCGGCTTAAAATTTGCACATGGAACAACTAAAGACTCTCCTGAATTAAAAAAAAATGTCTTAGCACCTTTAAATCGCGGGCCCCCTGAGATCACATTTTTGTTTGATGTCTTTATTGTCTCCTCTGGCCCAGGCAAAACATCATTATCAATATTCGATGCTTTTGAAATTCGGGTTAAAATTTGCACATGGAACAACTAGACTCTTTTGAATTACAAAAAAAAATGTCTTAGTACTTCTAAATCGGGGGCCCCCTGAGAAACACATTTTTGTTTGATGTTTTTATTGTCTCCTCAGGCCCAGGCAAAAAATCATTATCAATAATCGTTGCTTTTGAAATTCGGCTTAAAATTTGCACATGGAACAACTAAAGACTCTCCTGAATTAAAAAAAAATGTCTTAGTACCTCTAAATCGCGGGCCCCCTGAGAAAAACATGTTTGTTTGATGTTTTTATTGTCTCCTCTGGCCCAGGCAAAAAATCATTATTAATATTCGTTGCTTTTGAAATTCGGCTTAAAAATTGCACATGGAACAACCAAAGACTCTCCTGAATTACAAAAAATTTCTTAGTACCTCTAAATCGCGGGCCCCCTGAGAAACACATTCGATTTTGTCTTCGAGTTGTAAAATTTTTGTATCTTGTGCCTCCAGCTTCGAAGATACCTTTATCCTGCCTCGCCGATGATATGCGAGCCTCTTGTTCTTTCAACTGTTCAGCCAACTGAGATGTCATATATGTCTTCTGTTTTTTCAGTTGAGTTTCCATCTTGGATGTAATCTGTGTCGACATTTCTGAAATACGCGTTTCTTGTGCTACAATCTTCGATGTTATTTCTGACGACATTTCTGCAATATGTGTCTCCTGTGATTCCATCTTGGATGCCATATATGTCTTCTGTTCTTCCAGTTGAGATGACATTTCGGTTGATATTTGTTTCTACACTGCTAGTATCGCGTTAGTGTCAACACTTGCCAATGGATTCGGAGTCTCTATCTTCTCCTCCATTTTAGTCACTGGCTCTTCCACATCAGGATAAAAGACATACTCGTCCACATCAATTCCCTCCAACACCATTACCTCTCGTAGCCGTGCTTGGGGTTCGATCCTATTGCCGGTTGTATTCAATCCACGGCTCTCTAACTCCTTCTTCAGTTGCTGTATGCTCAATTCACTCAACTTTGCATTGTCCAAGTTGTATTCGCAATCTTCGGAATTTATTCAACAGTTCCTCTTCTAACACCAATTTTAACGAATTTGGAGAACCTCCGCTTATTTTACACCTGCAAACGTTCGAACCGAAATTGTCGAATAAATAACTCCAATATTCAATAATGCAAAATGGTCTTTATTAATTTACTTTGGGAGTAGTACAATTATACTTCACAATTATACTTCACTTCGCAACTGATAGCGTGTTTAAATCAAACTGATTTCTGATTACTCAGCTTTAACTCCTTTTATACTCTGAGATGTATCGTTGGCATACTTCTAGGCGTTTCTATCTTCTAGAATTTACTAACTGTTTGCCAGCTATAAACTCATCAGCTATAACTACAGATGCACGATTATAGCTTCTCGCATAGCCATATGCGCGTGTATATGTGATTGATACTTCCACCGATAATCGCCTACTTTTGGGAGTATCTCAGATATATGCATGTGTTTGTGCGTTTCTCTCCGCTGCTTGTATGGACATATGTGTAAACATAATGATTGACTTGTTTACGTACATACAAGTATGACAGCTTGCTTTATTGGTGTAGTGGCTTTATTTACTTAGTATCAGATTAGTGATGTGAGTATCACTTAGTGTCACTAATATTCGTCACAATATAGAAGAGAAAATACATTTGTAAATTGGTATGTTCATAATTAACATAAAGAATCATTTCAAAACCTCATTTTTTCACATTTTCTTAGATGTGTAATTCCTTTGTACTTAAGATCTTAAAAGTTGGTGTGTATCCAGATATTTTGCTTAATTAATTCTAATTCATCTGTTACTATCTTTTCAGGTTGATGACTGCCGCCGAACACACAACTACGACGCATTCATTTGTACTTTCAATGCTAGCTTATCAAAGTGTACTGGGTGAACTAGTAAGCCCACACATATTACCTTCCAAAAAACTAGGCGGCCTAGGTATGAATCGATTCAGCAAAGGATCTACTCAATATGCCACACCACAAAAGGGGAAGAACTGCAAACATTAAAAAAATTCCGGTCGTAGCAGAAAAGGCCGCAATACATGTAAAAAAAGATTCAAGGTTTGATTCGAGCAAAAGGCCAGAACAATAATTTTTTTCTAATGATAATTATTATTTTTTAATTTTTCTAAATTTGAAAATTTGTATTTTGTTTTTGGAATAGTAAGTAGAAAATTTTTCAGACAATCAGCGTTGGTTTGTTTGACTGGCAAATTTGCTACTTCTATTCCTTTTACCAACTATATTTATTCAGTGTTGCGCCATCTGGTGCAAATCACTGATAATGCTGGATGTTTGTTTATTGTCAATTACTTTGTTTGACATTCCCAAGTGCTCATGGTTTATTGACAATTGTTTTTGTTTTTATCGGCCTATTGATAAATGATTCAAGGTTCGATTCGGGCTCAAGGCCAGAACAATAATTTTTTTCTAATGATAATTATTGTTATTTTTTAATTTTTCTAAATTTGAAAAATTGTATT
>JARSSU010038495.1:0-11293 GCA_029619165.1 Eurosta solidaginis
TCTCTATTTTCTTTTATATATATTTATTTTCTATTTTATTTTATTCTTTTTTTTTCTTTTTTTCTTTTCTTTTATCTTTTCTTTTATTTTCTTTTATATTTTCTCTCTCTCTTTTTTTTTTTATATTTTATTTTCTCTATCTTTTCTATTTTTCTATCTTATTTTCTCTTTTATATATATTTTCTTTTATTTTTTTTTTCTTTTCTTTTCTATTATCTCTTTTATCTATCTTTTCTTTTATATTTTATATTTTCTTTTATTTTCTTTTCTCTTTTCTTTTCTTTTATTTTTTTTTTTTCTTTTCTATTTTCTCTTTTCTTTTCTTTTCTTTTTTTTTATTTTCTTTTCTCTTTTTTTTTTTTTCTCTTTTTTTTTCTCTTTTCTTTTCTTTTCTCTTTTCTTTTTTTATTTTCTTTTCTTTTCTCTTTTTTTTTTTTTCTCTTTTCTATTTTCTTCTCTTTTATCTCTCTCTCTCTTTTCTTTTCTTTTTTTTTATTTTTCTTTTCTTTTCTTTTCTTTTCTTTTCTTTTCTTTTCTTTTCTTTTATTTTCTTTTCTTTTTGTTTTCTCTCTCTTTTCTTTTTTTTTCTTTTCTTTTCTTTTCTTTCTTTTCTTTTTCTTTTCTTTTCTTTTCTTTTCTTTTCTTTTCTTTTCTCTTTCTCTCTCTTTTCTTTTTTTTTTTTTTTTTTTTTTTTTTTTTTTTTTTTTTTTTTTTTTTTTTTTTTTTTTTTTTTTTTTTTTTTTTTTTTTTTTTTTTTTTTTTTTTTTTTTTTTTTTTTTTGTTTTTTTTTTTTTTTTTTTTTTTTTTTTGTTTTTTTTTTTTGTTTCTTTTTTTTTTTTTTTTTTTTTTTTTTTTCTTTTTCTTTTTTTTTTTTTTTTTTTTTTTTTTTTTTTTTTTTTTTTCTTTTTTTTTTTTTTTTTTTTTTTTTTTTTTTTTATTTTCTTTTTTTTTTTTTTTTTTTTTTTTTTTTTGTTTTTTTTTTTTTTTTTTTTTTTTTTTTTTTTTTTTCTTTTTTTTCTTTTTTTTTTTTTTTTTTTTTTTTTTTTTTTTTTTTTTTTTTTTTTTTTTTTTTTTTTTTTTTTTTTTTTTTTTTTTTTTTTTTTTTTTTTTAATGTCACCAAAAGAATTTTACCACCAAAGTGTATATAGAAGATTTTGTGTGGATGTGGACTGTATATAGGCGCTCTGTTCTAATTCCTGGTGAGAAGGACCAAATGTTCGGCCGCTGTGCGTCTAATCCTGGAGAGGTGGGCGCACCGGGTCGATCTCAAAGAACGGGTGTGTTGGAAAATAAATAAGAGAAGACGAGATTTCTCGTTATAATAAAGCTGTTATTTTTATTGGTAGATATTAAATATACAGGAATTAATATTACCTTTGATAAACGGCAGAGATCGCTGGCGGCAGATGTGAACAGGTTGGCTGTTGAAATCAAAGAGGCCGGTTGTATAGCAAGCTACAACCGTTGACCCGCAAATCCTCCGTTTTGGAGGGGAAAGGCACCCACACATCAACCCCGACATGCATATGCATGAGTGCTGACAAAAAGCACACATACACGTGCATGTACATGCATGCACATGTCTTAGGGTGATGGTGTGGGTGGTTATAAATTAATTCGAGTATCGAGTATCGATTTGCAGAGTTGCATTGGGGGGGTCGCAATCAGATGCGGAAAAGTTAGGCATCCTGCCTAAACAGACACTTACTCACAACAAAATCGACAGTACAAAACTCCACGCCAACGCGAACGGTCGTTTTAACTGAAAAATGTATATATGTTTATAAAATATGACATATTACATGTATGAAAATTTGTTTTTACATTGTTTTGTATAGACCCTTGAAGACGGTTACCGATGTGTAACCGAAATATATCGGAATAAAAAAATAAAAACTGGTGTTTTTATTACTAAATATATTGACCTCGAGCCGGTACACATAAACCCGATTTGTAAGATAAATATAAAATAAACAAGTAAGGACGGGACTGTCTTGGGATGTGCCGAAGACTTCATACCTTTCATGAATGGGGCCTGAACAATAATCTTATGCCGTTCGTAATCTCCGAATAATCGGATGTATAAGATAAGAAATACATAATGAACAGATCTACATACCTAAACGATTTTTAAGATAAATATAAAATAAAAAATAGGTAGGTACTTTGTGTGAGGATGCAAAGCTTCAGGGTTTTTGTGGTCTGCATGTAAAAACTATGACTACGAATCACGTATTTCAACAATATATAACGTAAACGTAACTATTTGATGAAATTTGATGAATTTTGAAGCTTCTAGCCGTAAAAAAGGAGCAAAAAAATACAGTTTATACGGGGTATATAATATATATACCACCGATCTCTATGATTTTTTCAGACAACAATATATGCTATATACGTAAGCATTTGGTGAAATTTGAAGCTTCTAGATGGAAAAATGGGGCAGAAATTGCGCAAAGTTTCTTATCTGAACAATCGGTTGTATGAGATATATACTATATATACCATCGATCTCAATGATTTTTTTAGACAACAATATATGCTATACACGTATGCATTTGGTGAAATTTGAAGCTTCTAGCTGTTAAAATGGGGAAGAAATTGCGCAAAGTTTCTTATCTCAACAATCGGTTGTATGAGATATATACTATATATACCACCGGTCTCTATGATTTTTTCAGACAACAGTATATGCTATACACGTAAATATTTGGTGAAATTTGAACATATCTAAACGATTTTTAAGATAAATATAAAATAAAAAATAGGTAGGTACTTTGTGTGAGGATGCAAAGCTTCAGGTTTTTTGTGGTCTGCATGTAAAAACTATGACTAAGAATCACGTACTTCAAAAACATATGACATAAACGTAACTATTTGATGAAATTTGATGAATTTTGAAGCTTCTAGCCGTAAAAAAGGGGCAAAAATGACAGTTCATATGAAGTATATAATATATAAATACCACAGATCTCTATGATTTTTCAGACAACAATATATGCTATATACGTAAGCATTTGGTGAAATTTGAAGCTTCTAGCTGTTAAAACGGGGCAGACATAATCAGACATAAATATAAGCTATACACGTAAGCATTTGGTGAAATTTGAAGCTTCTAGCTGTTAAAATGGGGCCGAAATCGCAAAAAAAAATATATATATACTATATATATACTATATATACCATCATATATAATTATATATATCACCGATCTCTATGATTTTTTGACACAACAATATATACTATATACGTAAGCATTCGGTGAAATTTGAAGCTTTTAGCTGTTAAAATGGGGCTAAAATTACGAAAAATATATATATACTATATATACCACCACATATATACTATATATACCACCGATCTTTATGATTTTTTCAGACAACAATGTATGCTATATACGTAAGCATTCATTGAAATTTGAAGCCTCTACCTCTTAAAATAGGGCAGTAATTACGAAAAGTTTCTACCTGAACAATCGGTTGTGGGGGAAATATACTACATATATATACGACCGATCTCATACATCATATATATTATATATTATATATATCACCGATCTCTATGATTTTTTGACACAACAATATATACTATATACGTAAGCATTCGGTGAAATTTGAAGCTTTTAGCTGTTAAAATGGGGCTAAAATTACGAAAAATATATATATACTTATATACCACCACATATATACTATATATACCACCGATCTTTATGATTTTTTCAGACAACAATGTATGCTATATACGTAAGCATTCATTGAAATTTGAAGCCTCTACCTCTTAAAATAGGGCAGTAATTACGAAAAGTTTCTTACCTGAACAATCGGTTGTGGGGGAAATATACTACATATATATACGACCGATCTCATACATTTTTTCAAGCAACAATATGTGCAATATACGAAAGTATATGGTGAAGTTTGAAGCTTCAATTTGTTAAATTGAGTAAGATATTACAAAAATCCTCTTTTTCTGAAAAATCGGTTGTATGGAGGATATATGATATAGTGGTCCGATCCGGCCGGTTCCGACAAATGTCTAATCGGACACCCAAATACACCCGCTCACCAAATTTTATCAAGATATCTCAAAAATTGAGGGACTAGTTTGCATACAAACAGACAGACGGACAGACGGACATGGCTAAATCAACTCAGCTCTTCATCCTGATTATTTCGGTATACTTAATGGTGGGTCTATCTATTTTCCTTTAAGGACTTACAATTTTGGGTTTCGTGACGAAATTAATATACCATTTCATTTTCATGAAAGGTATAAAAATTAGTAGGTACGTTTGTGTGAGGATGCAAAGTTTCAGGTTTTTTTGTGGTCTGCATGTAAAAACTATGACTACGAATCACGTATTTCAACAATATATAACGTAAAACGTAACTATTTGATGAAATTTGATGAATTTTGAAGCTTCTAGCCGTAAAAAAGGAGCAAAAAAAATACAGTTTATACGGGGTATATAATATATATATCACCGATCTCTATGATTTTTTGACGCAACAATATATACTATATACGTAAGCAATCGGTGAAATTTGAAGCTTATAGCTGTTTAAAATGGGTTAGAAATTGCGAAAAGTTTCTTATCTGAACAATCGGTTGTATGAGATATATACTATATACCGATCTCCATGATTTTTTCAGACAACAATATATGCCATATACGTAAGCATTCGGTGAAATTTGAAGCTTCTAGCTGTTAAAATGGGGCTAAAATTGCGAAAATATATATATATATACTATATATATATATACTATATATACCACCATATATGTACTATATATACCACTGATCTGTATGATTTTTTCAGACAACAATATATGCTATATATGTAAGCAATCGTTGAAATTTGAAGCCTCTAGCTCTTAAAATAGGGCAGTAATTACGAAAAGTTTCTTATCTGAACAATCGGTTGTGGGGGATATATACGACCGATCTCATAAATTTTTTCAGGCAACAATATGTGCAATATACGAAAGTTGTACCGTCGTACATGGCCAAAAACAGCTGATGCTTTTCTGTTTGCTCTGTTTGCGGTTAAAAATAACATTTTTTTTAGATACTTTTTTTTCTCCTGCCACCACTGTCGGTAGCTCAATATCTGCAGTAACCCATAAACGTCAAATAAGAAAAAAACATATGATAACGTACTACGTTATCGCCACACTGGGTTGACATTCTGGCCTGTTTCCATTTCCGCCAGCAAATATCTTTCTTTTCCCTTGGAGATTTCAGACGGACAACACCGAAAAACAAAGTGCTGCTTTAACACGAAAAGTAAGTTCGATCGGGTTGATATTTCTGTGTAAAGTAATTTTCTTTAATAATACAAGAAAATATTAAATTCAGTGCGCGTTTTTTTTTACAACATAGTAAAAGCAAAATTCATCATTCAACTTTAACTTTGGGCTGGAGCCCACTAGCGTATATAGGTACATACAGTTTAACTTGGTGAGTGCTTTAGTTTTTTTAAATAAAGATCCCTAAATTCATTAAAATAAATAAGTTAAAGTCCATATCCCCTTTTCTAAAACCGCGTTTTGCGTGTTATTTTCTTTATTCCTTCAGATTCCAATAACAATTTTTTATACGACATACATTTGTCATAAATCCACGTGGGTTGCTTGTGCGAATCACAAGCATCCCTTAATACACCTCGTTAAATAATCATCCAAGAGAAATAGGATAAATACCCACAAAAATGCAATAAAAGCCCGCCTAAACCCACAGAAATCTTCACCAAGACGGTACTAGCAAAGAACCTGTACACTTCATCAACAGTGATGGTTGGAAACTCCTAAGTATTCAAAATTTTACTTCAACTTAAAATATGAACTTATATGTATATGGAATATTAAATATGCGAAATCATAAATTTATGATAACCTAAAATATCCACCCATATGTATATGAATACATAAATATACAAACCACTAAAACTTAGCTTCACCTAAAATATAAACGTAGTTCCTAATTACATGGATTTATAAATATTCGATACCTTAAAGTTTAACTTAACCTAAAATATAACCTTGATTCTTAATCATATCAAGACTTAAAATTTGCAAAATTTTAAAATTTACTTAACCTAAAATATTCACTTAGAAATGATTTATGCATATGCATGAATAAATAGGTATGTACACATATAAACGTTCCTTTTTTTTTGATAAGAGAAGTTAAAATAAAAGAGAATACTTACATTGCGTATAGGCAAAACAAAAACAAGAAAAGGAATAGAAGCTGTAAAAATATGTTGAATTATAACTAGTAAACTTAATAATATTTAATTGAGGATTAGTTATAAATAGTTGGTAAGGGCGATTCAAATTCATACGCACTGTACAAATGCCTTAAATAGAAATTTTCATTCATAGAAAGTAGTACTATTAAATAGTAAATGTAACTCACCTACCTCAATATTGTTGCTGTTAGTGTCAAAAGAATAAAAAAAAACATATGATCTAAAACATGTGCCAAGCAAAAGTGGGTCAAATCGTAAGCATACATGTTTGAGAGATTATGTTGCAAACTGTTTTGATCCTGATATTGAGAGTAGGTTTTGTTTCTTGTAAGTACAAATTTACATACCTACAATTCCAATACATGAAGTAAGGGTTACCCTCATTTGCGAAAAAAAAGAACAAAACAAATATATGAGTAATGTTTAAGCTATTAGTTTAAAACTTTGTTTGTTTATTTGGCTATAGAATGAAGCCAAAATTAGGGAATCTCCGAATTTATAGATTTTCCATTATATGCATGGAGCAGGGACCACAAGTTAGAATGCCTTCGACACTATGTAGGTTCATATAAAACTTCGAAATAAATTAAACCTTTTCCTTTTTGATTCCCTAATTTTCTTCCTTGTAACCAAATAAGTGACTTGGCTACATGAATTTTTGGTAATTATAATATTTTTATGATAATCTTAAAAGAAATCATAACTATAAAAAATGTACATATATAAGCACGTACATATGTATATAAGTATACGCAGTTGATAATTATTTCTTTATTTTCATAACCCATTAACGCCGGGGTACATAACCGTGGACCGATTTTTATGATTTTTTATGCACCAGTTACTTTCGTCCCCTGTATGCAAAAAATGATTTAAAAAAATTTTTTTTTGGTGACCACGCCCATTTCCCAGGCTGTACTTTTTAAAGTACAACCGGCATTAGTATATACTATTTTTCATGAAATCACATATTTGTTTATACAAAGCAAATGATTTTAGTTTTATTGAAATATAAGTTTATAACATAAAAGTACACTTTCGACTTCAACATAAATTACAAAAAAACTCATAAACACAAAAAAATAAGAGTAATATAAGAAAATTAGGTATGATATTGAGCGAAACAATCTCGTATTATGCAAAGCGTTTTTTTGCACATGGCACATGACCAAATACTCCGCTGATGGCACACGACGCAACGCAATTGTCCTTCATTTTTTTTGTGGAATATGTCCCATTAGTACTCCTTTCCACAGATGAAGATGGTGCACGTCTTTTTCTTGGGCCTCGTGCCTTTCCTTCTATCAAATATTTCCGAACTATTTCACGCCTGAATTGCAGTTGCGTGTAGAATTTATCGCATTTGCGATTGACTGACATATAAAACTTCCAAGCATTTGTCATGGCCATATCAATAAGATAGGTAAAAATCACCCACCACCATTTCTTCCCTCTTATTGCTATACGATAGGCACTTACATTTTGGTCAATGTTGTCAACTCCACCCATATGCTTATTATATGTAGCATACACATTTGGTTGTGGTACGTTTATTTTACTTTGGCTCTCGCGAGACCAGCGTTTAACATAATGCATAGGTGTCATTTTATCAAAATTTGTAAGAATTGAACAAACGTTATTGTCCACCCACTTAACTGCAAGAATATCGTTGAGAGTATCATACCTACAATCATAACTTCCACGGGAACGCCTCTTAAAAATTTTATTATTATCAAGCTTGCAATTAGAAATTCGGTTTTATCGAACTGTGCCACTTGCTTTTAACTCCATGTCTGCTAGCTGTCTCATAAGAGAATGCGTAGTGAAATAATTGTCGAAAAAAATTGCATGTCTCTGGGGGTTGGGAATCTTTTCGACAAAATTCAGCACAACGCTTGCGCCTAATGGAATATTTCGAGCTTCGACGCTATTTTTTCCACAATACACATCCAAATCATAACAATAGCCGCAAGAGCTAGCAAGCATCCACGCCTTATAACCAAAACGTATTGGTTTACCTCTAATAAATTGTTTCGCAGAATGCCTGCCGAAGTATTTAATCATTGATTCATCAATTGACAAATTGGATTGAAAATAACCTATTTGTTGAAAACGTCCAATCACATGTTCATCAGTGGCCTTACTTTATACATTTTGTCTGTGGAATTATTGATCTTGGTGTTGTCTGCAAGATGAAGGTATCTTTTTATTTCGATATAACGATCTCTAGTCATGGCTCTGAGAATAAGGGCACACCAAGATCCTCGTCGAGCGACCAGTATGCACGTTCTGTTGGTAACTTATGGTAACCAGTATAAAAAAAATAGCTATAAAGACTCTCATCTCCTCAACGTCAATTCTAAACTTGGGATTATTTTTATGGGAGTGTGCATATAACATGGTTTGATCACACATGTATTGAACTATTTCGTCCGTTAAAATTCTTTGAAAACCATGATTGGTGTATACTCAGCAAAACTCTCTTTAGTTGTATCAAATGTTTCAATATATATATTGTCATTGTATTCGATGGAGTATCTTGGATCTTTTTTTAGCCATTTACAATTTCGTGTATCTATAAAAGAGAAGTAAGCAAGCAGTGAATGATTAGGGTAAAAAATATTCCATAACTAGCTAAAAGCATAGGTAACCAATTACCGATTTCTAGGTATTTCTCTGAAATGGAGTTCGATGAAGATGTTGAAGGTTGATCTTGCGTTTCTAACGGGGAGTTTTATTACTGATGATGAGCCCGTTGATTGATCACACTCAATCATATCCTCATCGATGTCAAGCTCAACACGTCCTGGCAAATCTGTTGGCAGCATATTATCATCTAAATTGTCCTCATCAAATTCTTCGGAGTCGGTTAGTGGGTCTAGCTCGGGAGGAATGATGATCAAGTCGGGGTTTGCCACATCATTATTCTCACTATCATCCCACAATAGTGCATTAACAGCTTCTTCAAGCCCTCTGAAATCATTTTTTGCGTGGAAAGAATTTTTTCTTTTTGTTGCAGACATTTCTAAATTCGGGGTAGAAAGAAGAAAATATGAAACCGTATATGCCGGTTGTACTTTATAAAGTACACCAAATTTTCATACGTGAAAAGTTAAATATGATTCCACTTCTCAAAAAACCTTCACTATAGGATGTCTACTCTTACCTTATGGAACACTTTTATAATTACCAAACTTATTCAAAACAAAACAATACACTTTTATATCACTTTATAGGAGCACACCTCTTGAAACACGGAATTTTTTTGTAACTGATTAGATTTGACACTTCATAAATGTCAAAATGTAAATCCAGTGGCTTTCAAAAAATTACACGGTGTACGTTAGACTGTCAACTAACTTAACAAGTAATAACTTTACAAAAATCGATAATTGTTTGTCCATGAAATTGTTGGAAAGTACCCCAATTTTCTGTACTTTGTAAAGTACAGCCGGCGTTAATGGGTTAAGGTTTTGTTTACCTTATCGTTACTCATTATACACATTCTTGTTTGGGTGCACATATTTACGCGCATATATACATATATTTATGTAACTTTGCTTGTAATTCACAAAATCGTCAAGTTGAGGAGAGATTAACTCAGGTTCTACTTAAATTTAAATTAATAGAAATTTTATATATATGCAAATTGAATTGTTTTGAGTTTCAGACTCACCATAAAAATAGTTAAGATTAGAATGAATAAGACTAAGGATGTAAACTTTGAACTATTTTGATTTAAATAATAATTTGTTAGAATGGGTAACTGATTCGGGTTTATTTGGTTTGAGGCAAACGGGATGTCGGTGGAAACGTATTGGTGCATGGTGTGACTTAAGTTCACTTTATGTACTGGGGCCTTAGCAACAACAAAAAGGCCATTGGTAGGGTGGGTATGGAGGCAGCCAGCAAACGTTTGTAAACGAGCTGCCAGGCATGAATGGTAAGTTTGGGTAAGTCATATTGGCGAATTGTGGCAAATACGATGGTTCTGTTTTCATTTCAGTTTGATAGTAATCCCAGTGTGCAAATATAATTATTGTTGTATCTGGGCACTGACTGGGAAAAGCAGGGCTGTGTAGTAATAGCGTTTTCGAATACCACGGAACTGAAGCTCCGGGCCTAAACGCCAGTGCACACACCGTGATCATTGCACCTTGCCTTAAGCTTTGTTTTCTTCCAATCTACGAATTATGATTTCATCATAACTAGTCAGTGTATACAGTCATATAACATAAATGGCGCCCAAGCGTCGGGCCTGATAGAAGAAAGGCAGCCCTTGTTTGCTTTTAATTATTCATGGCTCCACATGTATGGATTCTCCCTTAGAATCAATTAGTCTGTCCGCTTTACATTTTTTATATATCAGCATTTTTATTTTTTTATTTTTGCTTATAGTTGTGTTTTTAGGTAATTCTTTTTTTAATGGACGCGAGGACTTCTTGGTAGAATTAACGATCCTACTGGCTATAAGCCAAAAGATGCGTACCTCATTAAAGAACCGTATTCAGAAAATTATTTAAACACTGCTTTTCTTTTGGACTAGTACAAAATTACGCGATATACTTCTTGGAAATTTAATCATTAAGGCTTTGTTATGCCAGTTGACTTACCAGAGGTTCACGTGCTACTTACCAAAGAAATGGAAAAACAATTTTTCGAATATTAAGTACATCTCGAACTCGTTGGAGAGATGTCAGTCCTGATTATAACATTTTTAGATTTCTCCTTTTTTATACATACGTTCAGAAAATGTTCTGGAACATGTGGTTTTAAATAAAATAAACCACAACCGATTTTTTTTTGAATTCTGTTTTGAAATGTTGCATGCCACAACACAATATGATTCCGATTCCAAGCTAAACTTCATGCCACGTTACCACTACAGAGACTCCCACGGTCTCAAACCGAATTATTTTGAAGACATGCTTTGATAAATTTAGATTTTTTCGCTACATCAAATAAGAAAATTTTTGATTTGTAAATAATTTTTTTTTGTGAATGCGAATATAATCTTTATAATATTATATTAATATGC